>BLSH010123456.1:912125-927617 GCA_018402905.1 Glandirana rugosa | reverse complement strand
TACCCATTCCCACTTCCTGCTGAGTTTGCCACAGCAAACTCAGCCGGAAGTACGGCCCTCACCATAGCTGGCCCATTGAGAAAGCGCAGCGCGATTCTCGCATGCGCAGTAGGGAAGCCGTAAGACTTCACTGCCGGTTTCCCTTACCCATGATGGCGACGCCAGCACCCAAGAGCCGATTCAAGAATCAGCTTGGGTGAGGACACCGCTGGATCCCTGGACAGGCAAGTTCCCTAATAGTAAAAGTCAGCAGCTACAGCATTTGTAGCTGCTGACTTTTAATTTTCAATGTGGGGGGGGGGGGGGGGTGTTGCTCCGCTTTAGGTTAAAATGGTGCAAGTCTTGGCTTTCTTTCACTCTCAATTGTTATGTGCATGCAGTAACGTCCCAAAACCAAATGTATGAAGGGACCCTTATAGTAAAGGCAACATACTTTTTATACTTTTTTTTTACATAACCTATAGTAGGTACATTTATTAAGCTTCTAAGCCAATGATGACATACTGTATAACAAGCTGGCACAGTTTTTTTTTTGCTCTAAACAAATGAATATGAACAAAATGGGAATTTCCCAACAAATGAAGAAAAAATGGTCCTTTCAACTGCTTTATGTAAGATTATCAGCTTTTTCCGATACAATCTAGTGGTCATTAACTGCAGATTTTTAAGGACAGGACCAGACAGTACTGGTCTTTATTTAATATCCCTGGATTCTTGACAATCAGAATGGGTCAGACAGTGCTGAACCCTTTATCGTGTCCCATCAGGACAGTTCAGACAGTGCTGGACCCTTTATCATGTCCCATCAGGACAGGTCAGACAGTACTGGACCCTTTATCGTGTCCCATCAGGACAGGTCAGACAGTGCTGAAGCCTTTATTGTGTCCCATCAGGACAGGTCAGACAGTGCTGGACCCTTTATCATGTCCCATCAGGACAGGTCAGACAGTGCTGGACCCTTTATCATGTCCCATCAGGACAGGTCAGACAGTGCTGAACCTTTATTGTGTCCCATCAGGACAGATCAGACAGTGCTGGAACTTTTATCGTGTCCCATCAGGACAGGCCAGACAGTGCTGGACCCTTTATCGTGTCCCATCAGGACAGGTCAGACAGTGCTGGACCCTTTATCGCGTCCCATCATTACAGGTCAGACAGTGCTGGACCCTTTATCGCGTCCCATCAGGACAGGTCAGACAGTGCTGAACCCTTTATCGTGTCCCATCAGGACAGGTCAGACAGTGCTGGACCCTTTATCGTGTCCCATCAGGACAGGTCAGACAGTGCTGGACCCTTTATTGTGTCCCATCAGGACAAATCAGACAGTGCTGAACCCTTTATTGTGTCCCATCAGGACAGGTCAGACAGTGCTGGTCCCTTTATCGTGTCCCATCAGGACAGGTCAGACAGTGCTGAACCCTTTATTGTGTCCCATCAGGACAAATCAGACAGTGCTGAATCCTTTATTGTGTCCCATCAGGACAGGTCAGACAGTGCTGGTCCCTTTATCGTGTCCCATCAGGACAGGTCGGACAGTGCTGAACCCTTTATTGTGTCCCATCAGGACAGGTCAGACAGTGCTGGACCCTTTATCGTGTCCCATCAGGAAAGGTCAGACAGTGCTGGACCCTTTATTGTGTCCCATCAGGACAGGTCAGACAGTGCTGGACCCTTTATCGTGTCCCATCAGGACAGGTCAGACAGTGCTGGAACTTTTATCATGTCCCATCAGCACGGCTCAGACAGTGTTGGTCCCTGTATAATGTCCTGCAACCATTGTCTATCAAAGCAGGTTGGCTATCAGGACAGGCCCGGGTAGTGCCGGTGATTTTTGGCCGCAGATTATAAAAACAGGCAGTTTTGGATACATATCTAATTATTAACATCATTAAGACTTCCTGATGCCAGATTATGACTAAAACCCTCAGAAGCTTTTATGTTCAAAGGGAACTTTTATCTTCATTAAGTAATATCACAATAGCTTAACACAGTATTCTGGAATAGGGAAAGAAGTGTGCCTGAGAACAGGACTGTGGAATAATCCCTGATAATTGAATTATCGTTATAGTGCTTTAGCTTCCATAATTGAAAGTCACATGACATTGTGTCAGGTTTTGTTTGAAAATCACATTACAGAAAACACTGTTAGAGCAAAAGACAGTTAAGCCTATATTCTTGGTTTAATATAAAGGATGCAGTAAGCATGGAACAGTTCTCTGTACAGCCATTTTCGTTGGCCCCAAGGCCTTGGATCCAACATTCTAAAAAAAATGTTCTTACCTTTAAGCTGATCGGCTGCTACGATTTGTCCAACGCGTTCAGCCACCAAACTGTCCTCCATCATGTAGCGGTCGTCCAGGTACTTTGCAGTTTTCTCTGAAATGTGTACTTTACCCGCCACTCCCAGCTGTTCCATAAGATTAGCGAGGTTGACATCATTTGACCAGACGTCAAACTTGAACCTTCTCATGCCCAGGATGCCACAAAGAACAGTGCCAGTGTGTACACCTACACGCATGTTGACCATCTCTTTCTTTTCCTGGCAAAACTGCTCTATTGCTTCAATCATGCCAAGGCCCATTTCGATGCAACAATAGGCATGGTCCGGCCGAGGTTCTGGGCATCCTGCCACGCAATAGTAGCAGTCGCCAAGGGTGCTGATTTTTTCACACCTTGTCTCCTCACACAGACGGTCAAAACGGCCAAACAAATCATTAAGAAGACTCACAAGGGCATGGGCTGATTTGTTAGCACTCATCTTGGTGAATCCCACAATATCCGCAAACAAAATGCTTACTTGTTCTATCCTTTGCATCTTGAAGGGCCTGAAGACTATGGGTGTCTTTTGGATTGAAGACTTCTTCTTGCGACTTTTTGGGCTGGAGGCAGAGTGCCGTTTAACTGAGTTTTCACTCTCATCATCCCCTTGCTTCATGAGGTCATCTGCAATGATCCTTGGCATGACAGAATGAATCATCCTTTCTTTGAGAGCTTTCTCAACTTCCAGATCTTTACCATGCATGATGGACTGGCCAACTTTTAAAAAAGTGCTGCGGGATCGTACTTCAGACATAATAAAGAGGTGGACTCCAATAGCATGAATGCACACATGCAGTAGTGCTCTGCTTAGTAGTTCCCAGTGAGCCATACTGTCTGTGATAGGAGGAAAGCATGCTTTGTAACGAAAATGGTAGCCAAAGGTCTCAAAAAGGATGGAATATGCTACTCCAAGACAGGCACTGAGGTACAACGGCAAGTGCATGACTGTATAGAGCAGAAGCAGGACCTCCACACATATAGAAAAGCTGCCCACCTGGGAGAGACAAGATGTGAAGTCGGAAAAAGAGGAAGTTTTGTTAGAGAAGCCATCATTTTCACTTTCATTGGTCAACATCAGGAACTGGGATGCCAAAGTCAAAGCAAAGACCAGCAGAGTGACGAGAAGGGAGACTACCATACAGTGGCGGGTGTAAGGTTTGGTAAATGTAAAGAAAAAGAAGCCTAGGCACACCATGAGGAAGCACAGAGTTGGTACAAGGTGGGCAATCAGTTTGGACTTCAGATGGACGCCAAAGTAGATGCTCCACAGGAGCGCTGATACTGAGAGGTACAGAAGAGCATAGCGAAACCTACGCTGCGTTTGCGGAAAGCATCTTTCCACACAAGCCTCTTCTAGGTTACTAGAGTCAAATTTTGGATTCCACCAGTTGGATGTAGACCTTTCAAAAAGCTGGGGGAGCTTCTTCTGCTTTCGAACTCCTCCACCTCCTCCACCCTTCTTTACTCCAGACTCCCCTGAGCTACAGCTGGATGAAATACTGTATTTGCAACGCCTAGACGGAGCTTGGTGGTGCTGCCTGTTAATTTTCACAGTTACGCTACTAGAGTCCCCGCTGCCATCGCACCTTACCTCTGTATGATGCAGCAGCTGCTGATTGACAGGGGAAGCCATATTGTTAAGATGGAGTTTGCCTGGGACTTTTCTGTATGCCCTACTCAAGCCCCCCTCCTCCTTCCACCACCTCTCACACTATCGCCCCCCTCCTGCTGCCCAGCTAACCTTCAGCTACAGACTAACTGAAGGGGTTTGACAGCTCCCAGCCTGCCCCAGGCAGCACTCCCTTGCCGCCTCCATGCAAAGTATCTGCCTGCACTGGCAGCTAAATACAGTAATTCAGAAAGCGTGCAGCTATCTCCAGATGCAGGCAGACCACACCAGCATAAGGCAATGCAGTCCATACATTTACATGTACGTGGAGCAAATCAGAGGCACCAAAGGAGGCAAGGAAACCTGCAGCCTATCATCTCCCACCCCTTCCTTCTGTAAATATTTAGGGAACCGCTAACTCAGTACTGTAAGCCCCAGGGGTGAAAATAAGATATATATTCCTTCCATGCTGGGGGGGCTCCATCCTTCACAGGAAATGGATCCAGCCATGCTGGGACATCATGATAGGCTAAGTCAATGCAGGGGAAGCCTGTGGACAACGGAGCCTCCTAAAATTACCAGCTCATCCCTCTTCTTTGTTGGGGGTGCTTGTCCAAAAAGGTGGGGCGTTCAAGGCGATCTTTCCTCTGGATCCTTGCTCAGGTAAGGATTTGGAAGGGGTGCTTTGCTGTGCGGTGCCTTCTTCTGTGTTGCCAGCAGGTTGGGGAGCCCTGGTTCTTGGGGCCAAGGGGGACACAGAGAGGAGATCTGAAGCTTTGGCTCTCCTTTCTCAGACATGAGGGGCCTCTCCACCAGCACAGACAGGCCGCTCTCAGTTCTCCTCTTTCCTGGCTGCTTTTCCTATGCTGGGCTGATCAGGGAGGGGGGGTGAGGAGGAGGTGGAGAGACTGAGAGGGGAAGGCAGGCAGAGAAGAGAAGGAGGGAGGGGAGAGAGCCAGGGAGATGGAGGGCTAGAGGAGAAAAGAGAGACACAGTTATGTGACTGCAGAGGGGGGGAAATATAAAAAAAAGAAAGGCTGGATGAGAGAGAGGGGAATGCAGCTGCTGCAGGCAGCCAGGCTCGGCAAGGCAGGTCTACATGGATGGCTCAGGCATTACTGTTCTGTCTTCATAATACAACACTCAGTCCTGTCTAGCAAAATTACGTAGGTCATGCACAAAATTCACGCTCACCTTTTCTTCATGCAAACTCTGCATGCTACATCACACTTAGCTGGGATTGTCAGGACACACATATATATATATACATATATATATATTAGAGGTGCACCGAAATTGAAATTTTGGTGCCGAAAACAGAAAATGCAGGACACACTTTGCCAAAAACTGAAAATTACATTTTTAAAAATATATATATTTTTTTCTATATCATTGTATTACATTCGACTTTTTTAATTAATATCGCAAATTTAACTATGAATTTATTGTCTTCCATAATCGGCACTTTTAGCGCAAGAAAAGCTCAAGAAAATTGCATCCCATTCAATTCTATGTATGTCGTCACACTGGTCCGTTGCGCTTCCGTTGTGGTGTTAAAAATCTCTCTAGCTCCTTTTTTGGTCAGTTAAAAAAACTGCACAATAAACATACCTCCCCGTTGAAAGGCATTGAAAACGCAGCAAGAACGCACCTATGTTATGTTTGTGATGCAGTTTTTGAGTCAAAATGCTGAAAACACCATTTTCGGTCGAGATTCGGCAGCCAAAATTTTGGTGAAACTCATATATATATATATATATATATATATATATATATATATATATATATACTGTATATATCTATGTATACAGTTATGCTCATAAGTTTACATACCCTGGCAGAATGTATGATTTCTTGGCCATTTTTCAGAGAATATGAATGTGAACACAAAAACATTTCTTTCATTCGTGGTTAGTGTTTGGCTGAAGACATTTATTATCAATCAGCTGTGTTTACTCTTTTTAAATCATAATGACAACAGAAACTACCCAAATGACCCTGATCAAAAGTTTACATACCCTGTTGATTTTGGCCTGATAACATGCACACAAGTTGACACAAAGGGGTTTGAATGGCTATTAAAGATAACCATCCTCACCTGTGATCTGTTTGTTTGTAATTAGTGTGTGTGTATAAAAGGTCAATGAGTTTCTGGACTCTTGACAGACCCTTGCATCTTTGATCCAGTGCTGCACTGACGTTTCTGGATTCTGAGTCATGGGGAAAGCAAAAGAATTGTCAAAGGATCTGCGGGATATATATTTATATACCACTTTCTTCTGCAAATTCTGCATGCTACATCACGCTTAGCTGGGGTCATTGGAATACACACACACACATATATACAGTATATACATATGGGAAAAAAATATATATATATAAAAGTATATATATATATATATATAGATAGACATTTTTAACCGGTTCCCGACAGGCTACTGTATATTCACTGTGGCAATGTGGCCGCATTACGCAAATCGCCGTAAATAAGCGGTGATTCGCGGACCCGCAGCTAGGGGTGAGAGCGCACCACCAGTGGCACGCTCTTGTGCCCCACGCACTCTGCGTGAGCGTGCCCACAGTTCGGGTGGACCCGATGTCTGCCGGCAAGCCGCGATGACCTGCTAGAGGGAAAGAACAGGGAACCGCCAAAGTAAACACGGTGGTTCCCCATTCTGACAGGCGGTATGTAAGAGATCTACTGATCGCTGTCACTGGGATCAGTTAGATCTCTTATGCCCCTGACAGCCCAGCCCTCTCACAGTTAGAAAACGCCTAGGGAACACAGTTAACTCCTAGATCACCCCCTGCAGGTTAACCCCTTCACTGCCAATGACATTTATACAGTAATCAGAGGATATTTAAATTTCTGATCGCTGTATATATGTCATTGGTCTCAAAAAAGTGTCAAAAATGTCTGACATGTCCGCCCCAATGTCAAAGTCCCGATAAAAATCGCAGATCGACGCCATTATTAATAAAAAAAAAAAATGTAATAACGCCGGAAATGAATTCTCATGGTTTGTTAAACGCGGCAACTTTTGCGCAAACTAATCAATAAACGCAGATTGCGTTTTTTTTTAATCAAAAATATGAGGAAGAATATAAGTCGGCCAAAACCGATGAATACATTTGTTTTTTTATTTTTTGGATTTGTATTTTAGCAAAAAGTAAGAAATATTGTTTTTTTTTTTCAAAATTGTCGCTCTTTTTTTGTTTATAGCGGCGATCAGAAATGACGCAGAGGTGACCAAATACCACCAAAAGAAAGCTCTATTTGTGGGAAAAAAAATTTTGTTTGGGTACAACGTCGTACGACCGCGCAATTGTCAGTTAAAGCGGCGCAGTGCCGAATCGCAAAAAGTGCTCTGGTCCTACAGTGGGAAATCCTTCCGGGGGTGAAGTGGTTAAAATATGTTTTAGCATTTTAATTGTAAAGACCACCAACTGTGGATTTGACTACTGTATCCTGTCTATTTAATATATCATTTTTATTAATTTAGGGCTTGTTCACACTATGGAGGGAATCCAATAAAGCTGCTGCACCAGTCTTCTGATGGTAATCCCTTTTGTTAATGTAGTGCGCCAAATTCATGAAGCTTTTGCAACACTTTTGGTTCTGAGGGTGTTGCACTGAATGGGCCAAATGTAAAAGTGGAGATAATTAAAGTGTTAGGCTACTTTCACACTGGGGCGCTCCCGCACCGCCCCAAAGATGCTACTTGCAGGACTTTTTTTTTTCTGTCCTGCAAGCTCACTGCCCCAGTGTGAAAGCACTTGGGCTTTCACACTGTGGTGGATTAGGGGGAATTTTTCAGGCGCTTTACAGGCTCTATCAATAGCGCTAAAGTGCCTGAAAAACCTACCAGTGTGAAAGGGGTCTTACTAAACCCCCAACAGTAAAATCAGTCTGTATATGCAGTAAAGCATGCTTGGTATACTCACAGTGGAACCTAAGGGGTTAATCCTTTGCATAGTGTAACAAGGCTGTTTGATCTTGTCTTCGCTGATCTTCCCATTCTTCTACTGTCCCCGACCTATCTCCTGATGGAACAGAGTCTTGGGGGCACTCTGCACATGCTCAGTTTGGTGTGTATTGCTAGAAAGTTTTTTGTTTTCTTGGGAGGGTGCATGTGATCAGCACAGGACCAATCAGCACTGTCCAGACAGAGTGTCAAGGGTCCTGCAGCCTCATAGGACAATCAGGGGAGAATGAAAACTCTTCCTGCAAGCTTTAACCAGACGCTGATAGAGGTCACAAGACTGCTCTAACTGCTGATGGGAAAGGGTATTTAGCAGTTTATATTTATCTGGGGGGGAGAGAGGAGGGAAGCCAGCAGCACGGGGCCAACAGGGGGTGGAAGCCCGGGCGGTAGGAGATATCGGCACCGCACATAGTGATTAGGATGTGCCCTGGCACACCCCGGCCCTGTGCACGCCTATGATTCACCCAATTTGTGGTGCCTGGTGTTTTTTTGCACCTCCACCACCAGAAGCGCCAGCCACAGCAAGGGTACATGGAAAGCAATTGGTTTCCATGTGCTCTGTTCACACCACAACAAAGCCTCCAGAGGCAGAGCAGTGCGGCCAGAGAAATGCAGCATGTGTGCATCTGAAGTGACCTTCGGTGAACAGGGATGAATGAAATGTCATTGTGACATTTTGATAAGGTTAAAAAGACAAAAAGCTAAACAGTACCCTGCATTGTGAAAAGACAAGGTACCTTCCCCACCACTAGCACAGAAGAAACACCAGATTGAACAGAACTATCTCAGGCATCTCCCCTGCAAAGTGGTGGAGTTGTAAAGGAAAATAAGCTATTTGGAGAATTTGGAAGCATAAGAGCTCATTCATACCGGCATCCATGATGAATGTACAGTCTCTGATGTGCGTTAGTAGGAATAGAGCCGATGCTCCAACTCCAGTGCATTGCACTGTTTGCTTTTTTTTTTTTAGAACTTTATTAAAATGTCACAAGTAGCATTTCAGTAAGTTATTATGACCACTGCACGGTGCAATACGGTGTTTTGCGTTGCCACAACACTGCACTAAAAAAAAAAAATACTGCATGCCATACTTTTTCTCAGTGCGTACCACCAAAATGTTGGTGTGAACTGACCTGATCAGGAACAAGGCTTTTTGTCTTGTTTTGCCTTGCAGTCATGCCCAGCGCAGTCTCAACGCATCAGTTATGTTCAGGCTCTAATGGAAATGTCTCGAATATCAGTTCCGGAGCAAACTAAAGCAGAACTAAGGCTGCATTCACACCTGTTTCCACCCCGATTTCAAATCACTGCAAAACACAGGACACGTCTGTGATGCGATTACTTCTTAATGGCACCCCAATCACGCTGCAATTTTGCCGTGCTTGCTGCATGTTAGATCGCGGCAAATCGTAAGGCATGGCACTGTCGCTCAAAAGAAGCTCATGTTCCTTTATGAGCGTCAAGCGTAGTGCGTTGCGACTGCAGCGTGATTTACCATGCGACAATTGCTGCAAAATCGTGCAGCGATTCAGGTGACATTAAGTAATCGCATCACAGACGTGTCCCATGTTTTGCAGCGATTTGAAATTGCAATCAGGAGCGAATGCAGCCTTAAGGGAATGATACTTTGTACAGTCTACCCCAAAGTTTTAAAGCGCTGCGTAAACTGTTGACGCTATATAAATCCTGTATAGTAATAATAATAATACTTATTATTTTTTTTCTATTTATTTCAGGTACTTATATAGCGCTGTCAATGTATGCAGCGCTTTACATATACATTGTACATTCAGTCCCTACCCTCAAGGAGCTTACAATCTAAGGTTCCTAACTCACATTCATACATACACATACTAGGGCCAGACACCACTGTGCCGCCCTACTTACCTGTCCTCCAACGACCCTGTCCCCCACTGGCACCGGCATCTTCTCCTGTCTGATGGATTTTGGCCATCGTCATTGGCCAGCACAGGATGACGTCACTCCTGGCACAGAGGAATTGAGCCAGTCGCTGTAAGCTGAGCTACGCATGCGCAGCTCAGGTTAAATCCAGAGGAATATTGCGAGCAAGCAGGTAAGTGTATTTTTTTACAGTACACATCTCTTACTGCCTGCTCACAGAATGTAACAGCAAAATTTTAGTTTCGCTTTAAGGAAACATTTTGCTGTAGAATTATCTCAAACATACAAGATGATTATGTACAAAATCAACAATATACTCCGACATGAAAGAGATCTTATTTACCTCCACTTTCCTTATCAGCAATATGGCGGTAATTTGTTATGAATTTGTCATAACGATAGCGCGATACAATAAAGGTGTCACAAATAAGAATTAATTGAATTTGCTGCATGTGTCGGTAGTGACAACGATAATGCTGCAGGATTTTCATGAATTTGGCACAAGGCATCTGACTGTATACATTGGTCTTAACCTAACCCCTTAATGTAATCCATTGCCATATAACACACCTGTCCTGCCACCTAAAATTAAAGTGTATCTAAAGTAAAAAAAAGTTTTAAAGTTTTTAGATTGGGTGTGGAGGGAGTTAGGACCTCTGTCAGGTTTTTATTGCCGTATGTTCCCATATTGGGGCAATCCACTCCCTCTTGATCCTAATGAAAATTACACATGCCTGTACGCAGAATTGAATGCTGGAGTATATTATTTCTATTTTTGCCCACTCAGGTAGCAAGGGAACAGATGACACAAGCATGCTCAGGCTTGACACAGTATGAGTGCAGGAAGCATGCTCGGGCCTGGCGCAATATAAGCGCAGGAGTGCTCAGACCTGGCACATTGTGAATGCAGGAAGCATGCTCGGGCCTGGCACAATATAAGCGCAGGAGTGCTCAGACCTGGCACATTGTGAATGCAGGAAGCATGCTCGGACCTTGCACAATGTGAGCACAGAAAGAATGCTTGGCCTGAAACAATCTGAGCACAGGAAGCATGCTCATGCCTAGCACAATGGGAGTGCAGGAAGTGTGTCAGCCTGGAACAATGTGAGTGCAGAAAGTATGCTCATCCCTGGCACAATGTAACCACAGGAAGCGTACCGGGGCCTGGCACAATGGGAAAATATGCTCAGCCTGGAATAATGTGAGCGCAGGAAGTGTGCTCATGCCTGGTAAAATGTGAATACATAAAGCATGCTCAGCCTGGAAAACTGTGAGTGCAGGAAGCGTGCTTGGGTCTGGCACAGTGTAAGCACAGGAAGCTTGCTCAGGCCTGGCACAGTGTGAGCGCAGGAAGCGTGCTCCGTTCTGGCACAGTGTGAGCGCAGGAAGCGTGCTCAGGTCTGGCACAGTGTAAGCACAGGAAGCGTGCTCAGACCTGGCACAGTGTGAGCACAGGAAGCGTGCTCAGGTCTGGCACAGTGTGAGTGCAGGAAGCGTGCTCCAGTCTGACACAGTGTGGGCACAGGAAGCGCGCTCAGGCTGGCACAGTGTGAGCGAAGGAAGCGCGCTCTGGTCTGGCCCAGTGTGTCGCAGGAAGCGTGCTCAGGTCTGGCACAGTGTGAGGGCAGGAAGCGTGCTCAGGTCTGGCATAGTGTGAGTGTAGTAAGCATGCTCCAGTCTGGCACAGTGTGAGCACAGGAAGCGTGCTCAGGTCTGGCACAGTGTGAGTGCAGGAAGCGCACTAAAGTCTGGCACAGTGTGAGTGCAGGAAGCGTGCTCCAGTCTGACACAGTGTGGGCACAGGAAGCGCGCTCAGGCTGGCACAGAGTGAGCGAAGGAAGCGCGCTCTGGTCTGGCCCAGTGTGTCGCAGGAAGCGTGCTCAGGTCTGGCACAGTGTGAGGGCAGGAAGCGTGCTCAGGTCTGGCACAGTGTGAGTGCAGTAAGCATGCTCCAGTCTGGCACAGTGTGAGCACAGGAAGCGTGCTCAGGTCTGGCACAGTGTGAGTGCAGGAAGCGCACTAAAGTCTGGCACAGTGTGAGCACAGGAAGCGTGCTCAGGTCTGGCACAATCATTAGCGCTAAAGTGCCTGAAAAACCTACCAGTGTGAAAGGGGTCTTACTAAACCCCCAACAGTAAAATTAGACTGTATATGCAGTAAAGCATGCTTGGTATACTCACTGTGGAACCTAAGGGGTTAATCCTTTGCATAGTGTAACAAGGCTGTTTGAGGCCTGGTACAGTCTGAGCGCAGGAAGCGTGCTCCGGTCTGGCACAGTGTGAGCACAGGAAGTGTGCTCAGGCCTGGTACAGTGTGGGCACAGGAAGCATGCTCTGGTTTGGGACAGTATGAGCGCAGGAAGCGTGCTCTTGCCTAGCACAGTGTGAGCACAGGAAGCGTGCTCTTGCCTGGCACAGTGTGAGCGCAGGAAGCTTGCTCCAGTCTGGAACAGTATGAGTGCAGGAAGCGTGCTCTTGCCTGGCACAGTGTGAGCGCAGGAAGCATGCTCCGGTCTGGCAAAGTGTGAGCACAGGAAGCGTGCTCAGGCCTGGCACAGTGTGAGCGCAGGAAGGGTGCTCAGACCTGGTACTGCGTGGACGCAGGAAGCGTGCTCAGGCCTGGTACAGTGTGTACGCAGGAAGCGTGCTCAGGCCTGGTACAGAGTGTGCGCAGGAAGCATGCTCAGGCCTGGTACAGTGTGTGTGCAGGAAGCGTGCTCCGGTCTGGAACAGTATGAGCGCAGGAAGCATGCTCAGGCCTGGTACAGTGTGGGCGCAGGAAGCGTGCTCCGGTCTGGAACAGTATAAGCGCAGGAAGCATGCTCAGGACTGGTACAGTGTGGGTGCAGGAAGAATGCTCAGGACTGGTACAGTGTGGGTGCAGGAAGCATGCTCAGGCCTGGTACAGTGTGGGTGCAGGAAGCATGCTCAGGCCTGGTACAGTGTGGGTGCAGGAAGCATGCTCAGGCCTGGCACAGTATGTGCGCAGGAAGCGTACTCCAGTCTGGCACAGTGTGAGCGCAGGAAGCGCGCTCAGGCCTGGCAAAATGTGAGCTCAGGAAAGCATCCCCGGGCCTGGCGTATTCTGTGCACAGGCCCACAACAGATGGTGAAGGGGATACACACATGCCTAGTCTGAGTAAACCCTGAGTGCATGAATCTGACCTGGTATTAGCCTTTTACAGTCCCTGTACAGCAGTACTGGAGTGTGAGGGGGATTAGCACTACAAGGAGCCAATCAGTTCATGTGCGTCAAGCAACATGCTGATAGGAGGAGAAAGCAGGGTGACAGTTATGAACTGATTCATCACTGTGCTGTTTAACGTTTCACTGTGTAGTCACAAGGTGAGACGGCTCCAGGGTGAACTGGAGTCAGGGGTAATGGGTTGAATGATGCTGACTATTAAACTGAGGACATCTAGTGACAATAAAAAATACTGCAGAGGAAGTCCCTGAATTAAAAATAAATATTGCAGCAAAAGCTGATTTTGTTACTTTTTTAGTGAACTATTCATGCTATGTTATTTTTGACTGGAGTTTGCTTTAATAGACAGAATTGTAGAACTACTGTAAAACCCCTGCACGTGATGCGTTGCAACACTTGTGCCTGCTCATGATCACCCACAGGGTCTTTATATTACTTATAGGCCTCAGACACACGGACGTTTCTTAAAAAATAAACAAAACGTCGGGCCCAACGTCAAGGAAAAAAAAATCTGCGTTTTTCGGAGTTATGCATCGGTGTTAGTGAGCGTCTGTGAGCGTCGGCATCAATAGGCGTTTTTTAAAAAAAATCATCCCTCTGCTATTTTTCAACCTAAAAACGTCGGCGTCAAAAAACGCCGGTACAGTATTAGTTGGCGTTAGTTGACGTTTTGCGGCATCGGCGTCAAAAAACGCCAAAACGTTACAGCCTCAGAACGAGCTGGCCGTGGGTTCAAGTTTCAGCTCACTAACGCCGATGCCATCTACAGCTCAAAAACGTTGGCGTTTTTATGGGGCCATTGACTAACATGGAGAGCTGCAAAAAATGCCAGAAAACGCCGGTGTCAAAAAACGTCCGTGTGTATGAGGCCATAAGTTCCTTTAAAAAAAATGTGTGCAATTATATGTAACCTTACTCACAGCTGCCCACATTTTGTGCTTGCCTTGTGTTTGGAGTGCACAGCGCCTCCCACAGGACTGCACCATTATTGTGCTGAATTCATTTAATTGGAACTCTACATCATGGAGTGCTCCTGCTTTGCTTTGACTTCCTTGTTTGATTAGAACAGGTTATGTTTTTCCCCGCTTTGTACATGTTAAGCCATATCAACAAATAGTGAATGCCCATGGAGATTTAAAGAAACACTTCTTTAGAAAATGTTAACTGAAGCATCGTGATGCATGAAAGGAACATTGACTTGTTTCTCATCCGGGCATGGCTGTATTGCAATAGTTTGTTCAGTAATCTCAGGAGCTGGGAATCCCCTTTCTGTTCCTATTTATATTACTGGTGAGGTTTTCCTAAACACACCCACTATAGCCAGAAATTAGATAACTCCACTTTGTGTGCATCAAGTGCTTTTGCAAAACCAGATATTACCTTTATATATAGATACAGGAGGAGGCGGAGACAAGACCAGTCTTGGAGAGACAACAGCAGTGATCAGTCTGTATTACAGGATGCAGGAGTGGTTTCATGCCCAAGGGTGGTGCAAAGATTTATGAAACCTCATTTTGCCGCCCCCCTTGGCTCCACCCCTGACTCCACCACATCAAATGCAGCCTAATCAGTGCCCATCAAATGTAGCCTCACCAGCACTCATCAAATGCAGCCTCACCAGTGCCCATCAAATGCAGCCTCCCCAGCGCCCATCAAATGCAGCCTCGCCAGCGCCCATCAAATGCAGCCTGATCAGTGCCCATCAAATGCAGCCTCACCAGGGAGGAGGAGGGGGGGACCTCGGTACACTCACACATCAGTGTGATTGGCACTTGGCAGTCATAATACACTACAGTGAAACCTTGGATTACGAGCATAATCCGTTCCAGGAGAATGCTTGTAATCCAAATCACTCATATAAAAAAGCATGTTTCCCCCTAGGAAACAATGGAAACTCAGATAATTTGTTCCACAGTGACTGCTTGTCAATGCAGTACTGTATGTGACCAGAGGTCCGGGGGCGCTGGTGTATGCAATACCATATGTGGCCAGAGGTATGGTGGCGCTGGTGAGCCTCGGAGATGGTTGGAAACAATTGGAAGTGCTTAGGAACTGTTTACACTTTCGGTATTTCCGAATGCTTCCGAGGCTCACCAGCGCCCCCGCACTCCTGGCCACATGCGGTATTGCATGCACAGAGGCTTAATCCTGCTCGTTTTGTGAGACAGCGCTCGCAAACCGAGTCAGGGTTTTTTTTTAAAAAATGCTCGTCTTTCAAAATGTTCATTGGTGAACCAAGGTTCCACTGTATATATACATTTACAAATTGCATGTGACAATTTTTACTCACCACCAGGTGATGATGGTCTGGGGCTCTGCAAACTGCTCTGCTCTGCATCTGAGGACGTGACCCTGGTCACGCTGCCAGTGCGTGGTGTGCGAGCCGAGGAACAATCTTCTTACACCCTGCTCTGCCTGCCTCGGTGCCACTGCTTGAGTGACTCCAGTGATGCTGCAGTGCCAGGACAGGCA
>BLSH010123456.1:881607-897799 GCA_018402905.1 Glandirana rugosa | reverse complement strand
TGCTGAGCTGTATACTGTGTCCTGTGATGCTGAGCTGTATACTGTGTCCTGTGATGCTGAGCTGTATACTGTGTCCTGTGATGCTGAGCTGTATACTGCGTCCAGTGATGCTGAGCTGTATACTGTATCCTGTGATGTTGGGGCTGTATACTGTGTCCTGTGATGCTGAGCTGTATACTGTGCCCTGTGATGCTGAGCTGTATACTGTGCCCTGTGATGCTGAGCTGTATACTCCTGACACAATATGTGGAATACAGGGGACGGGGTGGGTGGATTATATAAGGGGAGGGGCTTATTAGAAGTAGGAGGGGTCAAAAGGAAGGGCGGGGCCTGGCGCCCCCCCATCCAAAAATTTCACCAGCCGCCACTGGTCAGTATAGACCTCAGAACAGCGTGGCGTGTCCCTCAGACTCCTTCCTCCTCCTGTGTAAACAGAGAGGATGGGGAGGCGGTTTCTGTCCGCTCCTTGAGACAGCCGCGAGACGCGAGAGACAAAGATCAGTGTAGGGGGTGCGGCAGTGTTAGCGGTTCTACTGCCCACAGATGTCACCCCTCTGGTGGGTGTCACCCGGGTGTGGCCCGCACCCCCCGCCCCCCCAGCAACACGCCTGTGTGTATGGGGTCTTACAGTCCAATCAGCTGATCCATTTTGTGCTGGAGGTTGGATTACTGGCAAAGTGCATTCCTGAGAACTGAGTAAGAAGGGTGATGTATTGTATTTGGGCATAGAAGAGATATTGTCATTGTGTGTTAATGGATTCAATAAAAAAACAGCTTTCTGAACGATGAATCGTTATCACGAATATATATATATATATATATATACATACATAAATAACAAATCATCCGAAAATGAAACAATTAAATAATAAAACGGATCTATTCGTATATAACGAATATCTATACTCTACAGAAATATCAAATTATCTGAAAACGAATGAACATAACAGAACGAAATGATGTATTTTACGAATGAAAACGAAACAAAATTTTCCGTCATGCACAAGTCTAGTGATCAGTGCTAAAAGATATGCGCTGTCACTGTACTAATGACACTGGCAGGGAAGGGGTTAACATGGGGGGTGATCAAAGGGTTAAATGTGTTCCTTGGGAGCGCTTTCTAACTGTGAGGGAGGTGCTTTAACTTTGGTAAGACAGAGTTCCATGTTCCTACAGGATCTCTGTCTTCCCTACTAACAGAAAGGTGATCTGCCTTGTTTACATAGGCAGACCGCCATTCTGCCTCTGTCGGGAACCGCCGGACCCGCTGGTTGGCTCCTGCTGTGTCCAAACACAGCGGGAGCGGGTCACCGGCGGCGCGCGTCCGCAGGCCCAGATGTGCAGAATCACGTACCTGTATATAGACGGAGCGATTTTCTGTCCTGCAACCATGGGCTGTTGGAAAGAAAATGGCTTGATTCCATCATCAACCTAGTCAGTGTTGATGGGGGAAACCCTCTCGCAGAGCTATTGTGTTCTCCCGGCGGAGGTGAGGGGAAGCTGTCCCCGGCAGGAGAACACAGCGATTATTGCTAGAGGCTATAACAGCCTGTATCAATAATCACATGTAAAATCCAACTGGTTGTACCCAAGTTAATTGATTGATCAGCTTGGATACACGCAGCCTGTCCATACATGGTTCAAATCTCAGACGGTTCATAGACGAACCGTCTATGGCCAGCTTAACAACATTAAGGGCCGGTTCACACGTGCCGCGTTCCTGTGGGTTTCCTGCGCATTCCTGTGTGGTGCAATTTTGCAGTTCGTCCATCTGAATGGGTTGAAATCGCACTGGAATGCAGAGAAAATAGTGCATGTATTACTTTAACAAAAACACACACCACACCAAAGTGCAGGGTACTGCGGTACCATGCAATTTGGTGCCCAAAAAAGCAGTAAATTAGCACCTGCAGGAGATCCCAAAAGCAGTGTGTTCTTCTACGAACGTGCCTTCTATGAACCGTGTGCACCGGCCCTAACTGCTTCCACTTACTGCCTAAAATTACACTTTATAAAGAAGAACTTTAGTTCCTTGTAATTTGGGACCCTGCATAGACCTCCAACACCCTAAAGCCTCGTACACACGGTTCGACGGTTGTATACAACAGGTCGTACTAACGACCGTCGTATATGTAATCGATCGTTCGTATGCACGATTTGAACAGCCGAACATACGACGGTCGTACAAGGGGAGTTGTATGAGCAGACTAGAAAACTTGGTTGTACCAACAAGCTCTCATACGACCGTTGTACCGTGTGTACAGAGCAGTTGGTACAACAAGTTGTATTGTGCAAAACACGCATGCTCCAAAGTCAGGAACAGCCGGATGCTAATTACATGCACCTGAACGTTCTTCTGCGGTCGTACGATCGTGTAGTGCAGTCAGTATGCTAGATACAACAGCCAACATACGATTTGTGACGATCGTACGTACGATCGTCGTCCCGTGTGTATGAGGCTTAAGATCTTGAATCTCATACTTGTGTCATCCTCACACATGCGGAGAACCCGGCGGGTCCTAGCCCTGCAGCATATCTGTGCACACACCGAATCTAACGGCACACAAGTGTCATCAGAGTGCTTGGGGAACCATTCTTCCCTAGGCAAGAAAGAAGGAAGTGCTGTCCTGCAGCACACACACAAAAAAAAAAAACATTTTTAAATCTAATTGTGGAAGAAGGTGAGGAGCCATGTTCAAATAAGTTGCATTAGTGGATGAAGGTCCGCTTTAACTGTGTTTCATGCCTTGAGTTTTTATGTGTATTTCTTATGTTTTCAGCCCATGAGAGCCAAACGTTAAAAGGCAGGATAAGCTCAGTATAAACACACTAAAAAGAAATACAAATATATCTCAAGCCAAAATGTTCTCTTTGTTCTGGATGGTGAATAGAACTGTTCTTTGTGTCCGATGAGGGAGATTTCACTTCATTTCCTGTTCTGGTGGCATTGTTGACAATAGGGCAGGCGGTGATGGGAAGTCTATAAATCACAGAGTTTCTAATCCTTCTCTGCACTGAAAAAAAAAAAAAATGGATGGAGATCCATTGTTAACATTATCATTATCCATCAGCAACTGTGGCTGAAATGAATTCTCAACATGAACTAATCCATGCAGCTTTCTTTTACATATACACCCAATAATTTCAAATGAAGGTGCCTATGATATACACGATATTACCAAAAGTATTGGGACGCCTGCCTTTACACTCAAATGCCTTTAATGGCATCCCAGTCTTAGTCCGTAGGGTTCAATATTGAGTTGCCCCACCCTTTACAGCTAAAACAGCTTCAACTCTTCTGGGAAGTCTGTCCACAAGGTTTAGGAGTGTTTCTATGGGAATGTTTGACTATTCTTCCAACAGCGCATTTGTGAGGCCAGGCACTGATGTGGAATTCATCCCAAAAGTGTTCTATTGGGTTGAGGTGCAGGCCAGTTAAGCTCCTCCACCTCAAACTCGCCCATCCATGTCTTTATGGACCTGCACAGATAATCAGGGCACTGATTATCAGTGCAGCCCCAACAGTGCCCATTAGTGATGCCAATCAGTGACCATCAGTGATTCCAATCAATCAACCGCCTTTCAGTGCCCATCAGTGCCTGCTCATCAGTGCTGCCAATCAGTGCCGCCTATCAGTGCCCATAAGTGCCGCCTATCAGTGCCCATCAGTGCCACCTATCAGTGTCGCCTATTAGTGCTCATTAGTGCTGCATATTAGTGCCACCAATCAGTGCTGCACATTAGTGCCTCCTCATCAGTGCCGCCTCATCAGTGCCCATCAGTGCAGCCTCATCAGCGCACATCAGTGAATTAGAAAAATTACTTATTTACAAAATTTTATAACAGAAACTAGCAAATAGCAAAAAAATAAAAACCCAGTGGCGATTGAATACCACCAAAAGAAAGCTCTATTTGTCTCAAAAAAATGATAAAAATGTAATTTTTGTACAGTGTAGCATGACTGCGCAATTGTAATTGAAAGTGTGACAGCGCTGAAAGCTGAAAATTGGCCTGGGCAGGAAGGGGGTGAAAGTGCCCGTTATAGAAGTAGTTAAATTATAAGAAAAGTCAAAAAGCATATTTTTCCATTTCCAGTTGTTAAAGGAAGACGCCTCCAAGTCGGATCCTGATCCTAATTGATGTGATTTGGATCCAACATTACAGGAAGATTACCCAGGTGTTCCCTGAAGTCGCCTGGCAAAGTCGCACTGTAATCGCAGGAATTCCTGGTTAGAAAATCGGCCGAAAGGTCAATCGCCGACCAACGAAACATCGGTCAGTGGTCAAAAACGTTGCAGGAATACACGGGTAGAATATCGGCCGATCGCTCGACCACTGAGAGGTTGGTTGTCGAAAATGTTCCACTCATGCTTGATATGTTCAAGAGATTTTTTTACGGCCGACCTTCACACCAACACATAGAATATCGTTCGTTCGCAAACCATACAACACAAATGTTTCAATCGTTTTTTATGTTCACGATATCGGGTATTACTTGTTGGGCATCAACGGTTAGAATATCGGCCGAACGTTCACAGAATGTAAATTTTCTTATCGTGTATTTCTGCCATAAGTCGCGCAACTTTCAGGTCGTGGCAGTTGCAACTGAGCCTTATTTCTAATGTCAGTCTTATAACTATGGTTAAAAAAAACACAAACAAACATAAACCGCAAAGGTAATTAGGCTTGGCTTATCTCACCAGCTATCCAAGCGTAATTACCTTTGCTGCTTATGTTTGTTTGTGGTTTTTTAAGAGATTGTCTTGTTAACACTCTGCTAATACTTATGCATTAGTGCTGCTGGGACCTTGAAGAAGTGGACACACCCTGAACTCTTATCCTGACATATTGTATGTTAGTACAAATAAAAATCGTATCCCGGACAGTACGCAATTGTTTCTGTCACAAGTGCACTAAGGCCCCTTTCACACATATGGACCATTCAGGTCCGCCTGTCCGTTTTTCAGGTGGACCTAAACGGACGCTCCATTCTCCTCTATGGAGCGACAGATGTCAGTGGTGACATGTCCGCTAAAATCCGATCCACTCCGATCGCTAAATCCAGACGGATGGAAACCCTATTTTTCATTCGTCTGGCGGATCGGATATAAACAGACAGGCGGATCCATTTTCATTCGAGGAGAGCGGGGCTCTGACATTCTGCACAGTGAGCATAGACAGACCTGTCACCCGTGGGATCAATGGATCGATCAAAATGGACTCCGCTAGTGTGAAAGAGCCCTAATATGGCTACAATCACCTCAAGCAAAGCTGTGAGAGAGAACCTATGTTACTTAACCACTTCAGCTCTGGAAGGTTTACCCCCCCCCCCCTTCCTGACCAGGCCATTTTTTTGCGATACGGCTCTGCGTTAGGTTAACTGACAATCGCGTGGACATGCGACGTTGCACCCAAACAAAGTTGATGTCCTTTTTTCCCACAAATAGAGCTTTCTTTTGGTGGTATTTTTTGCGCTATAAACAAAAAAAGATCAAAAATTAAAAAAAAAACAAAAAACAATATATTTTACTCTGCTATAAAACATATCCAATAAGAAAATGGAAAAAATCGAATTTCTTCAATTTAGGCCAATACGTATTCTGGTACATATTTTTGGTGAAAAAAAATCCCAATAAGCGTATATTGATTGGTTTGGGCAAAAGTTATAGCATCTACAAACTATGGGATAGATTTACGGAATTTTTTTTTTTTTAAATAGTAATGGCGGCGATCAGCAACTTATAGTGGGACTGTGACATTGCGGCGGACATATCATACACTGACACTTTTTTGGGGACCAGTGACACTAATACAGTGATCAATGCTAAAAATATGCACTGTCACTGTACTAATGACACTGACTGGGAAGGGGTTTACATCAGGGACAATCAAACAGTTAAATGTGTTCCTAGGGAGTAATTGCTAACTGTGGGGGAGGTGCTTTTACCGCAAGAAGGCAAAGATCCGTGTTCCAGCGTAGCAAAAACACAGGATCGCTACCTCCCAGAAAGGTGATCTGTCTTGTTTACATCAGCAGAATGCCCTTCTGTCTTTCTCAGGAACAATTGAAGGGTCCCAATGGATATCAGGTCCGCTGGACCTGCTGATTGGCTCCTGCTGTGTCCAATCACAGTGGGAGCGGATCGCTGGCAGTGCACGTGCAGGTCCCAGACCCAGAACTGCAGAATCACGTACAGGTACATGATTCTGCACAGGAGAGCCTTGTCGCCGTATATATATACAGTATATGGTTGGCAAGCAGTTAAAGTATAACTAAAGGCAAAACTTTTTTTTTTCAGTTTTGGATAGAGTGGAGAGGGATTAGAACCCCTGTCAGTTTTTATTGCTGTCTGTGCCCCTGTCAATGAGATTTGCCCTCTCTATTTGTCCTTTTTACCATTATCATTGAAAGTAAAAGTAAAGAAAATCCAAAATTTTGGGTTATCCCCAGAAAAGTAATAGAGGAGAAATCTTCCAATGGGGACACTAGTACTGGTGACCTGGGGGTCCGCAAGAAATTGCCTTAAAGTGGAGTTCCGGCTGAAATATGACTTTTAAGATAAAAAATACCCCTAGAATACTCATGCCTCATGCAATGTAACAAAGGTATGGTGTAAACGATGCCCAGTTTTCTATTTGTGCAGCATCATTTTCTTACTTTGTGAAGTTCCTACAGAGCTCGGCTATCTCCAGTGTGGGCATCTGAAGCCGCAGTGTCCTTCTTCCTGGATTCTGTGCATGCTGGCTACCCAGCATGCACCTGCCGATCTTGCGCATGTGCAGTGCGGTGCAATCTTGGTCAGCTTGACATGGCACAGCCAAGTCAAGCTGACCAAGATTTTCCATAGACGCCAATGTTAAATATTACGGAAGCAGTGCCATGCCAAGCTGACCAAAATTTTCCATAGACGCCAATGTTAAATGTTACTGGAGCCATGCCATGCCAAGCTGACCAAGATTTTACATAGACGCCAATGTTAAATGTTAAGGGAGCAGTGCCATGCCAAGCTGACCAAGGTTTTCCATAGATGCCAATATTAAATGTTACAGGAGCAGTGCCATGCCAAGCTGACCAAGATCTCCCAGGAGCCAATGCAAAACCGGAAATGACGTACAGTGCCGCGGCCCCTAAAGGAGGAAGTGAAATTGGATATAGGCATAAATCAGGTAAGTGAACAGAAAAAAAAAAATTGCCAATTCGTTTTAAGGATGCACATTAGTGCTGCATTGTGAGAAGTGAAAAATGTGGGTGGAACTCCGCTTTAATTTGCAGCGATTTCCTGTCACTTCCTGTTTGGCTATGGGACAGGAAGTGAAGGGAAATCTCCAAAATGGGACACAGATGGCGCAAAAAAAATCTGACAGGGTTTATAATTCTTCCTTAATCTATCTAAAAAAAGTTTTGCCTATAGTTCTACATTAATGGGTTAGTTCACCTTCAGAGAAAAAATATAAAGGTGAACTAACACCATTCACCCTCCATCATACACCCACCCTCCGCCAACACCCAAGCCTCCTCTTGCATTGATGTGCTGTCAGGGCTCCTGAAGCTGGATTTGAAAGCTCCGCTTGTCTCTCTCTTCTTTGTGCAACGTTTCTGGAACAGATCATATTGATTCACAGTGATGCCGCTGACCAATCAGAGCAAGGGCTTCACGGAGAAGAGCAGGGATTTCAAATCTCGTGGACCATAGAAGCTCTGACAGCTTAGCATCGCTGGAAGTAAGTACAGCAAGGATGGGGGTAGGGGCGAGGCGTACGCTGATAATTCACCTTTTTCTGTAAAGGTCAAATAACACTATAATTACAGCAGAGATAAATCAGTTTTCCTACCTTGCTAGACAGGGTTGTGCTGTGCGACAGGATCTCAGAACTGGATTTCAGAATTGAAAATCCTTTGACAGCTAAATGAGCTTATTTTTTACTGTGTATATATTGTAACAGTGTAATCAGCTGCTTGCTATGAGTTTAGCTTTAAATATGCTTCAAATCATTTTATTTGTGCCTACACTAATACAGTAAAATATTTTTGATTGTCTTGTAAGGGTCTTGTAGAATATGGCAATATGGCTTCTGATAATTCTCTGATTAATCACACTCTTGAAAGACTCATCTGGGAAAAATACCCAGTACTTCCCGGTATGAGGAGCATGTGACCCACTCCTCATCATCCCATAATGTAGCACTGGGTGCCTGAGCCACCAATCGCGATGTGCCAGCACTGTTACTTATGCCCCGTACACACGGTTCGACGATCGCATACAACAGGTCGCACTCACGACCGTTGTATGCGAAATCGATCGCTCGTATGCGCGATTTGAACAGTCGAACATACGACGGTCGTACAAGGGAGTTGTATGAGCAGACTAGAAAACTTGGTCGTACCAACAAGCTCTCATACGACCGTTGTATCGTGTGTACAGAGCAGTTGGTACAACAAGTTGTATTGTGCAAAACACGCATGCTCAGAAGTCAGGAATGGCTGGATGCTAATTACATGCACCTGAACGTTCTTTCCCCAGCCGTACGATCGTGTAGTGCAGTCAGTATGCTGCATACAACAGCCAACATACGATTCGACGCGATCGTACGTGCGATCATCGAACCGTGTGTACGAGGCTTAAGAGGCAGACTTAGCCCTGGGTTAATTACAGACAGAATTTAAAGTGTCACTAAACCCAGGAACCTGCATTCACTATATCTGGCCTCCCACAGTACACAGAACATGGAAATGCAACAGTTTTAGTAAATATAAACTGCTAAATACCTTTTCTCATCAGCAGTATATAGCAGTCTTGGGACTTCTATCAGTGTCCGGCCAAGCACTGGTTAAAGCTTGTAGGAGGAGTTTTCATTCTGCTCTGACTGTCCTATGAGGCTGCATGACCCCTGACCCTCTTTCTGGACAGTGCTGATTGGCCCTGTATTCATAGCTCCCAACTGTCCCTGATTTCGAGGGACTGTCCCTGATTTGGAACAATGTCCCACTGTCCCTCATAGCTCCTCATTTGTCCCTCATACTGGTCTGATCTATATAATTGCATATAAAATGCACTATTTATCTTTCAAAAAGTAATTTACAGTGCTAAACCTTTCATCCAATTTCTAAATTGTTACATTTATAAATCCCAAAAGCCAATACAATGGGAATAGAAGTGGTAAAAAAGCACTTGTGGGTTCAACAAATCAATTTCTTTTGTACAATTCTCCTTTAAGGGGGCATGACAGGGGGTGTGTCCTATGCCTACATACTTTTGCTAATAGTTGTCCCTCATTCCCATCTCAGAAAGTTGGGAGGTATGCCTGTATTGATCACATGCACATCCCCCCCAAAAAAAACAACTCTCCGGCAATACACACCAAACTGAGCATGTGCGGAGTGCCTACAAGGCTCTGTTCTATTAGCAGATGGATTGGGGACAGTAAAAGAATGGGACGATCAGAGAAGACAGGATCAAACAGCCACAATGCAGAGAATTAACCCCTTTCACATGGGTGCCTCCATTTATGCAGGATCTGCTTGCTCAACGGGGGATTGCTCCGCTGATTCCCCCTGAGCAGGCCGATGACAGGTCCGTCTGCGTTTACTGAGCAGAGCAGAGATGGATCTAGTCCTGCTCTCCTCTATGGGAAGATCAGATGAAAATGGACCGACTGGATAAGCGAGACTTTCACTTTTGAATGAAGTTCCTTTTTAATTGGAGCTCACACATGATTGCATGGGAACAAAGGGAAGAGAAGTGCATGCATCTGGGAGGG
Source organism: Glandirana rugosa (assembly GCA_018402905.1). Classification (NCBI taxonomy): domain Eukaryota; kingdom Metazoa; phylum Chordata; class Amphibia; order Anura; family Ranidae; genus Glandirana; species Glandirana rugosa. Next base: position 888,040 of record BLSH010123456.1, on the reverse strand, counting down.
CCTTTGTAAGTGAACCTGTTGCTTTGGCATGCATGGGCTTAGCATAGATGCAATTTAGGTGAATTACATAAGGGAAGGTCTGTGACTTGCTACCATGGGTTACAGTTTTTTTGCACTGCTGCTCCAATTTGTATCACTTTATGGGATTATCCCATGTCATACACTGTCATATTGTTATGCAGAATAATTAGCATTGTGTGTACGTTTCACTCTACGTGAACAAGTTTGTAGCTCTTCTGATCTCAAGTACAACAAAGAAGACATTTCTGTGTGATTGGGCACACACCCTTTATCTTATACACAGTTTGCCATGTCTGAGCTTGTCTTCTTGGCAAGCTAATTAACACTTCCAAGGCTTACCCGTGTTGTTAATATCTCTTTATTGGATGACAGTCTTCCTACAGTCTAAAGTTTTGACACCACTTTACACTGGTTTCTTCACCTCTTCTGGCAGAAAAAAAGTATAATTATTCTTCTGAAACAGGTTTGGGGTCATGACCCTAATTTTAGGTGGAGGTTCCAGGATGGAGTAAATGTAAGACCCCATACACACTATTAGATTTTCGCCAGGTTTTTGTCTCCAGATTTGCCAAAACCATATAATATGAGGTCAAACCTTAAGATTTTCAACTTGTATGCAATCAGGCAGGCCCTTGCACTACATGGTTTTGGTAAATCTGAAGACAAAAATCTGCAGAAAATCGAATAGTGTGTATGGGGGTCTTAGGGCTGGGTTCTAGAGCTGCACGATTAATTGTTAAAGAATTGAGATTGCGATTCAACCCCCCTCAGGATCTCAAAACAGCATTTCCTTGATTCAGTGCAGAGAGTTCTCTGCTCACAGCTGACAGCTGTCAAAAAAACAAATAAACAGGCAGCCTGCCAAGTTTATCATGATATCGCTCAGGCGGAGATAAACAGAAACATTGTAACATTTAGTTATTTTAGATCAAAGGCATGAATTTCGGTCTGTAAAGGAGGTCAGTTTAACCACTAAGACTAAGGCTCTGTTCACATCTCCGTGTTTCCGTTTCACGGGAGGAATCGGCGCGATTCTGCCCACAATTCGCAATAGCGTCAAATCGCGGGATGCCCGTGGTTCCCAGTGCGTTGCCCCGTCGATTTCAATAGCACCCCAAACGCGGTGTGATTTTCCCGCAATTGTCGCCCGACAAAAAACGTAAAAAAAGTACGAACAGAATCGCGGGATGCCTGTCGGCCAAAAGAAGTACATGAGCTTCTTTTGGGCGACGGGCGTCCCGCAATTTTATTTGTATGATGTTACAGTAATTGTCGCCCCCATATGCCTAGATGTGAACGGAGCCTAAGCCTTTTTCTGACACTTGTTGCTTACTAGTTAAAATCAGTATTTTTTGCTATAAACCCCAAACATTATATATTTGTTTGTAGCAGAGCCCCTAGAGCAAGGGTGTCAAACTCCATTTCATTGAGGGCCGTATTAGCAGTATGGTTGCCCTAAAAGGGCCGGTTGTATCTGGGGTGTGATACGTAAAAAATGCTGGGTTCAAGAGTAAGTTATGTGCAGAGTGCAGAACCGAGGTCTAAGCTATGTACAGAGTGCGGAGTTCAGGAGTGCGTTGCACACAAAGTTCAGGGGTGCACTATGCACAGTGTGAAACACCAACCCCCTCCCCGAAACTTCTTTGCATCTCTCTCCTCCCTTGCCTGGCTCTAGTACCTCCCTCTTTTGGAGGCTTTGCCTCACCTTGCAGGGAGTGGAAGCGAAGGGTGAAATTTGGAGGCGGCAGAATGAAGTTCTGCCACATTCCAGCTGCAAAACTGGATGCGGGGCCACATGACAAGGCCTGGAGGGCCGCATTCGGCCCGCGGGCCTTGTGTTTGACATATGTGCCCTAGAGAATAAAATGGTGGTTGTTGCAATATTTTATGTCACGCTGTATTTGCACAGTGGTCTTTCAAATGCAATTATTTTGGAAAAAATACACTTTAATGAAATAAAAAAAAAAAATAAACAGTAAAGTTAGCCCAATTTTTTTGTATTTTTTGTATAATGTGAAAGATGATGTTACACCACAAGAATTGTGATCTTTATTCTAAGAAAAAAAATTGTGATTCTCATTTTAGCCAGAATCGTGCAGCTCTACTGGGTTCACACTGCCACACAGAGCGGCTCACAGCAGGGGTCCGGTGCGTCCCTTTTCACAGTTTCAGGTCTGATTTAAACTGAATTTGCACCGGAGCCACTACGGAGATGTGTGAACCGGCTCCATTGAGAGCTGGTCACAATCTCCTGACATGCGACTTGGATGCAGAACAAACCCACATCCAATTCACAATAGTGTGAACCCAGCCTAAGACAGAGCTCAAGACTTCCATAAATTGGGAGTAGCAACTGCACACCTGCAGTGAATTGTTACTCAGTGAACCCCTTGGTCAAATCTAAAATTTCTGGGAAGAACACCATTCATATATGACCTATCTAACTATATTCTGGGCCTCGAGAAGGGGTACAGCATCCTACTTATGAGCACTGCACTCAGACTGGCGTTGGAGGAGCTCAGGGTGAATGCTCTCTGGTTTACAAGCTCAATATAGTTACATAGTTAGTCAGGTTGAAAAAGACACAAGTCCATCTAGTTCAACCAATAAAAAAAAAAAAACCCATACAATCCCATATACACAATCCTATACCCTCAATTGATCCAGAGGAAGGCGAGAAACCCCAGCAAAGCATGATCCAATTTTCTACAGTAGGGCAAAAAAAAATCCTTCCTGATCCACATCCTAGGCACATGGAGCTTTTTGGACATGTGTGGAGCAACATCTTACTGTTTTGAGGTATCCATGACCTCTCTTAATCTTCACAAAGCAATGGTATTGAAGCCCTACTCAGGTGCATTTTCTTTTTGGTTTGTTTAAATAAAGTAGGTAATAGATAAAAAATCTTTGTGAGGACCTGGTCACACTTATGGGTGGTGGCAACGTATGCCAAAATGTGTGGTGCCATTGATTACGAATGGCATCTCAGTGCATTGTTTGGTAGAGCCCAATGCATTCATTGTAAATGGCACTCCACAGTAGAACCAAACACACAGTGCATTACAACACATATACTATGATTTGTGGTGCACTGTGTTTTGAAAAAAGGGCCATGAACATTTTTCCACCTGCTATGGTGCTTTGGCAACCCATTCATAATGAATGAGCTGCCTTAAAGGAGAAGTATGGATTGTAAAAAAAAAAGCATACAAACTCACCTGTGTGATGGTGCAGCTGTTCCACGTCAGTTCTAAGACTGAGAGCCCAACAATCACATGACCACTGATCGCTCAGTTCTCGGTCTGCTCAGAGCTGAGAGCGGTGACCGTCATTCAACACTCTCCGCTGTGTACATCAAGTGCTCACTGAAACGCCGGGCTGGAGAGGGGGTGGGTGCAGCAGTCAATCAGGCATCTAGGTGAATCCTGACAATATTTTTAGGATTCTTCCAGAGCCTTGAGCAGCTCTGCTACTACAGCCCACTCTCAGGTGCCTATGGGTCACAGGAGAGCAAACGTTAAGTGCACTCCTGTGACCCACAAGAGAAGAAAAAAAAGATTTGGCCATACTTTTCTATTAATGCAACGCACATTAGCACATACCATAATACATGTTAATGCACCACAATGGATTACTTAATGGTAAATGGGTCTTGAGATTTTATTTCTTCCCTCTCCCAGTGATGCCCATACAAGAAATGGAAGGTAAGGGAGTCACCGAGGAGGGAGGCATGAACAGCAAAAGAAAGGAAGTTAGAAGTAAAACCCATTCCTCACTCTAATGAGAATGTGTGTTCATATTTATCATTGTCGCCATTATAGAGAGGTCCCATCACCTTTTCCTTACAGGAAATGAGGGGGTGTCTTCCAAAGAAGACAGAAATTGTAATAAATAGATAGCGGCTCTAAGCCTTACTTGCTCCATCCGAAACAATTCAAAACATTTTGGTTGAAGTTGAGCTCTGAAAGCAGCTGCCGCCTCAACCTTCCTTATTTTGTAACCCAGTAAGTACACTAGGTTACAACAGTTTTAATATTGGCACACAGGTGGCGTTGTGACCATTTGGTCCATAGAAACTGAACCAAGATAAAACGGGGTAGAGCTAGGTATACTTAAACCAGTGTGGCTTTGACATTGAATGCTAAGGTAACCTATAACGTAGCTTATAAAGTATCAGTGTCCTCCTTACAATCAAATTGACATTATCAAAAACAAGTCAACAAAACTAATGAAACGAAAAATTACAAAAAAGTGGTAATAAAATAAAATTCTGAAAAAAATATAGCCCAAGAGAAGGTGGAAATGATGATTAGTTAGGATTACAATATTTTAATAATATTGTTTCTGTAGCACTATGCATTGTTACTGAGAATGCAGAATTCTGTTTAACCACACGATGGTAGAATTTAGCACTTTCACTTTGCCATAGCTCTAACACAGGTACTCAGAGCCTTCTGGAAGTCATAGGCTGGAAACAGAACTTTCCTCACAATAAAGCTGAAGTTGAACTATGGAGTCCATGAGCAATTTTGTCAAGGGGCAGGAGGATATAAAAGAAAATTTGTGCTGAGCCATGCTGGACAGGGTTGAGCTGCAGTGTACAGAATAGCCAGGGATGCTGAAAAGGAGACTGTTAAGGTAAACACTGTGTGGAGGGGGCTGCAGGAGTGCGTAAGTTGCAGCTGCCACAGCCGCATCTTCAGTTAAAGGAGGCCCCCCACCACAGGACAACCGTCGCTTCTGTGGATCATCACAGAACAACTGGGTGAGAGGGTCACTGACCCAGGCATCATTGCTAACAGTTAAATTTAGTTCTTGTTGCCAGCCAGGCTTATCAAGGTTCTGAACATTCTTCAATATTGGCCTCTATAAGAGAAAAATATACCATTGCCCTTTATTGCTGTCAGCTGCCATTCTTTGTCTGCCATCATGGTCACTCCCCGCAGGCTGAACTGAGATAACTCTGCTAGGCAGAATCTTTTCTCTGTAGCTGCATCTACTTTGACCCAGGTCATTTTAAGAGGGTGCTGTTGCTGCTTAAGTGACTCTTGCTAACAACTCTATATCTTAAAGTGACCTTTGCCAACAACTTTGCCTCTTAAAGGGAACTATACAGCACCTTGCATTGCATGCTAACATAAGGGCCCCAACTAAGCCGGCAGAAGAACTAACCTTCAGACTGTTTTATACTAAGGGTGTATCCTTTTAGATGATCTGATGTGCAGAAGGTCTAACAGATTTTTCAGGCTTAAACCTAGACTTTCCTGACAGAGCCTACAAGTGAGTTATCCACTTTGATTCCTTGCTATTCACACACTTCTCACTTGGGGAATGATCTCCCAGCAAGAGGGCTATTGTTTATGCCCTTTGTCCTGCAGGCAGGGGCGTTGCTAGGTGGGAAAAAGACCAGCTGCAGCCCGAAGAAATGATGTGGTTTAAACTAAATAGTGGGCATGGCTTAAAGAGCGTGACTCAAAGGGGGTGTGGTTCGAATCTGAGATGAATGAGGGATGGAGGGAGAAAGAAAGAATGAAATATAGAGGGAAGAAGAGAAAAGGAAAGACAGAAGGATGGAGGGACAGCAGGCCCAGATCCTACACCACAATAGCAATATGTATATTTCAGAAAGTTTAACAATCAGCAGATAAAGATACTTCAAACACCTGGTGTTAGCGCTTCAATCATCCCGGCACCATGGTTGGTATGGTGTCAGGATGATTAAAGCGCATTATTTCTATTATTACACAGAATCAGTGGGACCCCCGAGTGTGTCACTTGCCACGTCGCTTGCCACCAGATGTCATCAGGTGTGTCCCCAGCAGAGTGCTTCCTTACATCAGGTGTGTCCCCAGCGGAATGCCTCCTTCCATCAGGTGTGTCCCCAGCAGAGTGCCTCCTTACATCAGGTGTGTCCCCAGCAGAGTGCTTCCTTACATCAGGTGTGTTCCCAGCGGAGTGCCTCCTTCCATCAGGTGTGCCCCCAGCACAGTGCTTCCTTCCATCAGGTGTGTCCCTACCAGAGTGCCTCCTTACATCATGTGTGTCCCCAGCAGAGTGCCTCCTTATATCAGGTATGTCCCCAGCAGAGTGCCTCCTTACATCAGGTGTGTCCCCAGCAGAGTGCCTCCTTACATCAGGTGTGCCCCCAGCATTGTGTGGAGTACATTCCGCTGTGCGACGACCCCTGTATGGAGTACATTCCTTCGTGAGACTACCCCTGTGTGGACTATATTACTTCGTAAGACGACCCCTGTGTGGAGTAAATTCCACTGTGCGACGACCCCTGTGTGGACCACACTCCTTCGTGAGACGACCTCTGTGTGGACTACATTCCTACGTGAGACGACCCCTGTGTGGACTACATTCCTCCGTGAGACGACCCCTGTGTGGACTACATTCCTCCGTGAGACGA
>BLSH010123456.1:867496-877957 GCA_018402905.1 Glandirana rugosa | reverse complement strand
CCCCCCCCCCCCCCCCCCCAAAACCCACCCTTTTTCTTATCTGAGCCCGATCCGATCCAGCGATGTGCACATGCTTACTGTGTTTTTCTGCTTCTTGTAACATCATTGTGAGCTTCTGAACCTCTTCTTTTTCCCCCTCGCTACTGTTTGTATTGATCGAGCAGTACACGTTCGTTGTAGTTTTGTGTGCTGCTCTATACACTCTATAAATCCCAGTAATCCCATATAGTCCATCTTGGGAGCAAGTAAGAGAGGGTGGCTAAATTTCTACATACAGTGGGACCATAAAGAGTGAACATAGCCACCCTCTAATAGGAAACCAGATCACAGCAGCTAAAAAATAGGAATTTGGAGATTTGGAAGAGGCTGAGAAGCAACAATAGAGACTTTTTAGAGAATGCATACTTGAATATTTTTTTTAGTGTTACTTTAACCTGTTCCCACCAGCATACATATGTCAAGAAGAAGTGGCTGCACACCATGACAATGTGAGTTAGTTAATTGCAACATCCCAATAAGAACAACAATGGTTATGAGTAAGCACAGTATAATTGTGTGAAACGCGTTACCTTCTGTATTTGCTACTGTCCCGTGGTGATCATTGTTGTTCTTATTAAGACCTGAGGAAGGAGGCCATGCCTCCGAAATGCGTTGTCATGGCAACTGTGTGACATCCCCACTCTCTTCCCCCCTGTATCCTGCTCGTGTGGGTTTGTGTGTCCTCGGAGACCAGCGCCGGCTGGACCGGGCGCATGCGCATTAGGATCTGCATGTCGAGCGTGGTGGTGGATAGCCTCTGATGTGATGCCAGGATCCGGGCAGCTAGGTTGAATGTCCACGGCTCCCCCTTCCCCTGTCAGGATCTTGAGGTGGTTATAGGAGTGCGGCCACAGTGGAATCCTTATGCTGTATCTATCTTCACAGAATGTGAATTTGACCATTGTAGTGTTTTCATCTTTACCATATTAAAGCCGAGTTACACTAGGGTGGCTTTGCACTCTCTTCTTTTGTGTTTTGTTCTTATTGGAATGTTGTAATAAACAGACTCACATTGTCATGGTGTGCAGCCACTTCTTCTTGACATATGTATCCCACGGAGGTGGGCCCGGGCTAGCACCGATGTGTGGATGATCTCATCTGGAGCGGCACACCTCTTGTTTGCCACCAGCATACCTCATATATGCACCAGCAAAAGAGTGGGCTTTAATGCCCACATTCCTCACACGTGTGTCACTGGGTGGCTGATGTTTCTGTACTGGGAGCACGCTCACTGTGTGCTCCCAGCAGAGACCAAGCGGTCAAAGACAGCTCTCGTCCCCACTAATGATCGGTAGCCAGTGGGACCAGCTCCCGATCATGTGACCACTGTGGTAGCCAATCAGAGTGTCATGTAACCAGCAAACTTATGTCTTATCTGTTGCCTACCTTTGCTGCATGTGTCCAGTTAGAGGCCAGGCCTCCCTCACCTGTGTGCTTTAGTAGGTCCTCCTCAGCTGGTCTCCACCCCTGGCCTTAATTGGTAACAGGATGTAACACCTGGCAGTGCAGGGCTGCATTGCTGATAAACGTTTGTTCATGTTTGGCTTGTGTGTGGTTGTCTCCTTCGTTTGCTCTGAGTCTTATCTGTGTTCTAATCCTTGGCTTGTCTGACTATCCCTTCCTGCCTGCCTCAATCTTTGGCTTGCTCTCGGTTTCTCCTGTCTGCTGGTAGCCCTGACCCTTCGCTATCCCTCTGACTATTCTTGCTATTCCTGTGCTGCTGCTTCCCCTCTACCACCTGGGGCCAGCCCGAGAGTGAGCTAGTGGACCCCGGGGGCCACGACCTGGATCAAGTTGCGGCCAAATCCATCCTCACCACTAGAGGCACGGATGAACACCCACTGGCTCTTAGATTTCGCGCCCTGGGGAAACCGATGCACTAGCTCCCTGTGTTTCAGTGTCCATGCTCTAGGGGGCCCTCTCCCCGTATTAGCCGGAACTACTTAGCAGCAGTCAGCCATAGGTCCACAACCTTGTGGTGCATTACACTACCCTTGGTGTGATTCGCACTCCAGTGGTACGCACCTGTCACCAGACCATAGGAGTTGTGACACAGCAGTCACAAGATCACCAATCCTTCCTGCTGCCTGGGTGTACAGACCCTATCAAAGGGACATCAATGCGTCCGGCGCCCTGATCTACATTAAGGGCATCGGACACATGGACAGCGGGGCGGCGACCGTGCGCCCCTAATGGACGGGCTGCCACTGGATGCAACCCTTTGCTTGCCATTATCCAGCCCTTAGGGAACCATTCCATCCACTAACACCAATAATGGGGCACCATTCTTCCCACTGGCACCAGTGATGGAGCACCATTCCTGCGGTCATATGTTCGCACCTTTCTTCCACTGACACCAGTGATGGGACACCATTCTGTCCAGACTCCAATGATGGGGCACTATTCCTCCCTTGAATGCCAACAATGGGGCCATATTCCTCCCACTAAACCAATGACAGGACATTGGCAATTCCACCCCCACTGGCCACCATCTGTCCCCCGTAAAGCCTGAAGGACAGTAAACTGGCTCTTTGTTTAGAAAGCTTGGAGACCAGTGATCTAAAGCACTACTCCTTAGTAGTGTGCTAGCTATGCTGACACTGCCATCTGCTACAGAGAGAGAGAGATAGCCTAAGTCTAATTATTCTTAAAAAATGTAAATCCCCCCTCCTCCTACCTAGCCTGCCTAACCTGTATAAAAATGATGAGCGTACCTACTTATTTTTAATCTGGTCAAGTACCGTTCACATTATTCCATAACTCTGACTCCTCTGTGTCAGTGAGCAACTGCTGTAGGGGAGAAGAGGGAAAGCTGACAATGTCTGGGCCATAGGAACCTATGGGTGACATAGGGTTGCCACCTGTCCAAGATTCACCCGGACAGTCCGGGTTTTGAATCTTGTGTCCAGGTTTCAGACCATCTGAAACCTGGACACAATATTCAGAATGGACTGTGGCTCCCCAAGTAACCAAGTACCACAAATGCCGAGTGCATAGGTGTGCACACCGGCCCCACCCCCATACACAGACAGGAGAGGAGAGAGTGTTTGATCTGCCCCTCCTCCTCCCACCCCTACGCCTCAGTCTACCCACCCACACTCCAATCCCCGGCATTCTGTGCTCCAGGAAAGGAATGTGTGGGATGGGAGTTTGAATCTCAGCAACTCAGCTCAGGTACATTGTGGATGAAAGGTGTTGATGTCTGAGCCTCCATCCTTGGGTGAGTGAGCTCACCATCCACTGTCTGTGATTGAAGTCTCCTCCCTTCCTTTTCTCTCCTGCCTCCAAACCAGTGAGTACACTAAGGTAAGGGGGACTCAGATGTAAGGGGTGCCCTGTGGACTCTGATGTAAAGGGGGCTTTAAGGACCCTAATTTAAGGGGGGGTGCTGGGAACTCTGATGTAAATGGGAGGTTTGGTGAGCAGAAATTCCCTTACTTCAGAGTTCCCCTTTACACCAGAGCCCACCGAGTCCCCCCTTGAAAATAAAGTTGATGTGTGCCGCTAAAGTGTTCGGGTTTGGCTTGAAGAAAAGTTGGCAACCCTAGGGTGACATAATTTTTTTCAGTCTGTGCAAATGCTGCTGCTGACTTTTAAAAGGACACTTACCTGTCCAGGGATCAAGTGCTGTATTCACCTGGGCCGGTTCTTCGCCGGTCTTTGGGTTCCCATTGCTGGCATGTTTACTTTGTCAACAGCTGTGACAAATTTTGGTTTCATAGACGGCTCACCTATGCATGCGCGAGTCATGCTGCTCTTGTTACCTGACTTGTGATGTGTCCTAGGAGGCTGTTGGCAGGGGAAGGGGGGCAGAACTACCGGTAAAATCACTTAGGCGATTCAAGCAGAAGTGGGAGCGGGTACCTAACAAACCAAGGTGAAGTTCCACGTTCCACTTTAAGCTGAAGTTCCACTTTGTGCACACACATCTTTCTTATACAGGATGGTTGACGGGTGGGGGAATGAATTTTTTTAGAAATAGTTAGACTTACATTTTTTTTCCACTTTAAGATGGGTATACACACATAGCTTATTTTTGTTCAACATGTGGGCTGAACAATAATATTCTAACAGTTTTCCCTCTCCATGCTATACAGTGTGGATGGAAGAAAACTCCTGGTGTGGGTATTGTATTATGAGAGCTGCAGCTGGCACCTGACTGAATACCCAAACAGTAACTGCATTCAGGGCTGGGACAAGGGGTGGGCAGAAGGGACGGCTGCACTGGGCGCAGCGTGTATTGTAGAGATTGGTGGCGCCGCAGGTTCCTTCTACTATAAGGCTGACAGGAGTAGTGACAGCGGCATCACTAGGCAAGGCAAGGAGAAGAGGAGAGAACCAGGAGGAGGTGCAGGCTGTGCTCTCTCTCCCCCTCCTCCTTATAAGCTCGCACATAATGAAGGGGAGGCACATTTTGACATCTTTGCCCTAGGCACTGGATGATCTTGTACCGGCACTGGCTGCATCTAATTGGATGCAGCCTCTGTTCAGCCGACAATCTTCTGCCTAGCGCCTTCAATTTTTCAATCATAAGATGTCAGGCAGGAGGTGACCACCCAAGTAGCAAATTTCATATAGTGTGTACCGAGCTTTAGCCAGGGTGGGAGCGGGTACCTAACAAACCAAGGTGAAGTTCCACATTCCATTTTAAGCTGAAGTTCCACTTTGTGTACACACATCTTTCTTATACAGGATGGTTGACGGGAGGGGGAATAAATATTTTTAGAAATAGTTAGACTTAAATTTTTTTTCCACTTTAAGATGGGTATACACACATAGCTTATTTTTGATCAACATGTGGGCTGAACAATAATATTCTAACAATTTTCCCTCTCCATGCTAAACAGTGTGGATGGAAGAAAACTCCTGGTGTGGGTATTGTATTATGAGAGCTGCAGCCGGCACCTGTCAGAATACCCAAACAGTAACTGCATCCAGGACCGGGACAAGGGGTGGGCAGAAGGGACGGCTGCGCTGGTCGCAGCGTGTATTGTAGAGATTGGTGGCGCCGCAGGTTCCTTCTACTATAAGGCTGACAGGAGTAGTCAGAGCGGCATCACTAGGCAAGGCAAGGAGAAGAGGAGAGAACCAGGAGGAGGTGCAGGCTGTGCTCTCTCTCCCCCTCCTCCTTATAAGCTCGCACATAATGAAGGGGTGGCACATTTTGACATCTTTGCCCTGGGCACTGGATGATCTTGTACCGGCACTGGCTGCATCTAATTGGATGCAGCCGCTGTTCAGCCGACAATCTTCTGCCTAGCGCCTTCAATTTTTCAATCATAAGATGTCAGGCAGGAGGTGACCACTCAAGTAGCACATTTCATATAGTGTGTACCGAGCTTTAGCCAGCTTCGCCCCATCTAAATTTTGCTATGATTTTAGTTATGCCCCTGACTACAACCATATGCTTGCCAGCATCCTTATTTCCTATGATAATACAAGCCAAGCATTATGGGACTATAAATACCACCATTACTAATTCTCAGGACACACTATAAAGAATTATGTAACAAGAGGCAATGGTCCTGCACAGAAGAGCAGTGGAAAAAAATGATAAATTTATTAAAATCAGATAAAATAAAAAAAAATTGAGCAGGCTTTCCTGACATTAGAAGAGGAGAAGAGGGGCTGTGTATACCAAATATTAACTATTGATTGACTTTTACCTGTTGCCTGAACCAACTCTTATCAGGAAGGTGTAGAAAATTGTACAAGGCCTTCTTGTCCACGGGAGAGTCCAAAGATATGGGAATGTGAATGTAAAAAACATCTCAGTTCTCACTGTAATTTTTTTTTCCATTCTACCTGCAGTGCTACTGTAGGTTATTACTGAGCTGTCTGCATCAGTATGGGTGTCAAGCAAAGCCGAATGCTGCACTCTAGTGGATATAGTGCTAAACTACAGTCTAGGAATATAAAGGATGGTGGTGTTGTTATGTACTACATCTATAGTGGCTTAAAAAAAAAAACATTTTTGATTTATTATAGATTTTATTAAAACAATCATTTATTCAGAAAAACCATTAAGGCTGGGTTCATGCTATCTGTGGCCGTGGCTCGCAGCAGGGGGTCCAGTGTGTCCCTGTTCTCCATTTCAGGGGCGAATCAAGTCTGAATTTTTGCCTGAATTTGGACCTGAAACGGAGCCAGAGACGCGCAGGACCCTTTTCCAGTGCAGACCGCGGCCGTCCTGGAGGTGTGGGAACCGACTCCTTTGAGAGCTGGTCAGAGTCTCCTGTCATGCGAATTGGATGCGAGGAAACTGCATCCAATTTGCATAAGTGTGAACCCAGCCTAACATGGTACGGATAATAAAGTTTTTCTCCAGGGGATTTTATTGCTATTAGAGAGATATTGTGGAGCGCTGGGTCCGTGGTTCACAAGGATCTCCTAGTAGAGTGTGTCCTCTAGGTTTAGAATAGATGTAACTCTCATGTAGCCTTTTTAGAGATGTAGAAAAAAGAGTGCACCTGACTATTCTTGGGTTTTGGATCTGATTTTAGGAGTTGTAATGTTTACAGAAAAGGATTCTGTGCATTTTAGGGGTTCCAATGGGTCCCCTTATCATGGCTTAATGATTTTGGACTGGGAAAAATAAGATTCACTCATTATACACTATATTACCAGAAGTATTGGGACGCCTGCCTTTACACACATATGAACTTTAATTTCATCCCAGTCTTAGTTCTGTAGGGTTCAATATTGAGTTGGTCCACCCTTTGCAGCTATAACAGCTTCAACTCTTCTGGGAAGACTGTCCACACGGTTTAGGAGTGTCTATAGGAATATCATAAAAGATTGGACACATGCTCAGTAAGTTGGTATAATGTGACCCCAGAAAGGAGGTTTTGTTTTGAATTGACTATCTCTGTCCTATTGCTACTAATATTTTATGTCCAATAAATGATATTTATCTTTGATAGCATACTGTCTGGGGTCACATTATACCAATTTACTGAGCATCTGCCCAATCTTTTATGATATTGTCTTTCTGGTATGCTGATCCACACACAGAACGGTGGAATGACAGATTCAATATGAGTCCTCCAGGTGATTCCCCACTACTTGGGTGAGTCACCCAATATGATTTTTCATGTCTATGGGAATGTTGGACCATTCTTCCAGAAGCGCATTTGTGAGGTCAGGCACTGATGTTGGATGAGAAGGCCTGGCTTGCAGTTATCGCTTTAATTCATCCCAAAGGGGTTCTATCGGATTGAGGTCAGGACTCTGTGCAGGCCAATCAAGTTCCTCCACCCTAAACTTGCTCATCCGTGTCTCTATGGACCTTACTTTGTGCACTGGTCAAAATCATTTGGTGGAGGGGGGATTATGGTGGGGGGTTGTTTTTCAGGGGTTGGGCTTGGCCCCTTAGTTCCAGTGAAGGGAAATCTTAAGACGTCAGCATACCAAGATATTTTGGACGATTTCATGCTCCCAAATTTGTGGGAACAGTTTGGGGATGGCCCCTTCCTACTCCAACATGACTGCGCACCAGTGCATCAGATAATTGAGCAAAGCGCAGGATCACTTTACTTTGGCTGCTGAGAATCAGGTCTGGAGTAAAGGGGAATGGGGGCAAAGGGGCAGCTGCCCCAGGCACAGTAGTTTCATGTGAAGAAAGGGGAACATGTGGCAAGTTTCATCCACTACAGGCTGATGGGAGCAGTGACAGCAGCATGGCTACTCTTGTCAGCTTAGCTCTGGAAGCAGTGAACCAATTCTGGAGAGGAGGCATGAGCTGTGCTTTCTCTACCCTTCCAGCTCCTTCTCCCTGCCAGTGCAGCTTTCCTTTATTCGTATAAACACAGCTTTTGGCTTGTTAATACAGCAGCACCGTCAGAGCAGAACCGTGCAGGGTTTACTTACATAACCCTTACCCAGGGCCAGTACAAGGGGTGGGCAGGGGGGACAGCTGCCCTGTGGTATCATGTGAGGTTGGGGGCACCACCAGGAGATTGGGGGGGGCGGTAGGGGATTTGTGTCGGAAGGGGGAATTTGGGAAGTGGCAGAAGGTAAGCATTGTTCTAGTTGGGGAAATTTGGGGGGTGGGTCGAGTGCTAGGAGGAGGGATGGGAAGAAGATTTGTGCTAGGAGGGGGTATTTGGGGGAATTTGTGCTGGGAGGGGGGTTTGAAGTGGGGAACAAGATGTGTACTAGGAGGGAAATTTTAGGGGTAGATGATTTGTGCTAGGAGGAGTTTTTTGGGGAGGGGCATTTGGGGGATGGGAGGGCAAAGATTTGTGCTGGGAGGGGTATTTCAGCAGGGGGCGGATTTGTAGTGGGAGTGTTTTGTGGAGGGATTTTTTTCTGACACATAATGCTCATACATCTTGGGGGGGGGGGGGTGCAGTTTAGCATGCTTGTCCTGGGCTCTAGGTGACCTTGTCCCAGCAGTGCCCTTACCCACATGCTTCAGTTGCAATCTTACATCCCTGGGCTCCTGTCCTGGCAGCAGAAAATATGGGTAGGGGGCAGGTAAGCAAATGCTAAAAAGCACTTCTTTTCAACTTGCAAAGTAGCAGCAACCACTGGGGATTACAGGTATGAATGGCTTTGATCATCTTCAGACCCGTACATAATGCATGAATGGGTTTAAAGGTAAACAAAGCCATTCATATGAATATAGAAAGCTGAAGTGAGGACACTGGGGACTCACCGTTGTACTCACTTGAGAGATCAGAACTATCAATGGATTTGCTTACAAACACAAATCCATTCACAAATATGGGAGTAGTATTCCAGACGATCAGGCTCACTTATCCATGGGTAGGGGGTGGCCCAGTTTGGCATCTTTGCCCTGGGCGCTGGTGGACCTTGTCCTGTCACTGTAAAAGATTATATTAAACCCTATTAAATATAATAGGCACATTTGGTTGCGTTTTATTACGGTACAGTTGCAATGCTCCCTTGTAGCATTATTTATTTATTAATTTTAAAATATTTTGTTGCCTGATGTCACTTCTCCATCTATTGCCTTGTTTGTTTGAAAGAAAACAGGAAGGCCACACAAAACAAAGGATTTCAGTGCCTACGGTACCGTTAGTGGTCTTGAACCCAGCACCCCACTACCAAAAGGCCACGGTGCCAAATGCCAATCCACCACCACACCGCTCGGAAAAGAAATTGCAAATTCAGGCTGTGGACAGCACAGATATTATGGCAAATTCATATCCTTTCTCCAGCCTCTGAATCCAGACATAATCCCTGTAATATTTACAGATTATCCCTTGTGCTTAACAAAATGAGATTAAGGATTTAGAAGCTCATTTATGATGAATGTCAGGCCCTGTCATAGTCTTTATGCCTGATGGAGGATAGATTAAATTTGCTGTAATTATGGACATAAATTGAAATTGAAAGCTGGATCAATACCTAAACAGATAAATGATAATGAAAGTGAATCTGTACTAAGCAGAGGCGTAGCTTGAAGCTTGTGGGCCTGATGTAAAAGTTGAAATGGGAACAAGCGCGCCAGACCTAAGCGCAGTAAATCAAAAACCACAGTTTATTTGCACAATAATGAGGATAGGTACTCACAAAGGACGGAGCAAGAGAAAACATAACGTCCGTTTAGCTGAGAAGGCTATATCACATCCATGCTGGGTGCCTGTGCTGGGGTGTCACTGGAGCTGTTCGTGGAGTCACCGATCGGCTGGCCAGTGTCGTCTGTAGACTCTGTAGATGGTATGCAGCTTGTGTTGGAACTCACAAGGCGCCGGAAGTGTGAATAGCGGAAGTGCGGCGTCCCGGAAGTGATGTCAAAGAGCTCTCTTGTTCCACTTGAGAGTCCCTCCCTCCGGGTCTCCTATAATAGAGCCGTCCACCTTCCTCCCAGTCAGGGTCTGAAGAAAATACGAGACGTATTGAAACGCATCACCCTATTGGCTCCACGTTCTTTGACGTCACTTCCGGGACGCCGCACTTCCGCTATTCACACTTCCGGCGCCTTGTGCGTTCCAACACGAGCTGCATACCATCTACAGAGTCTACAGACGACACTGGCCAGCCGATCGGTGACTCCACGAACAGCTCCAATGACACCCCAGCACAGGCACCCAGCATGGATGTGATATAGCCTTCTCAGCTAAACGGACGTTATGTTTTCTCTTGCTCAGTCCTTTGTGAGTACCTATCCTCATTATTGTGCAAATAAACTGTGGTTTTTGATTTACTGCGCTTAGGTCTGGCGCGCTTGTTTCCATTTCTATTTTTGCAGAGTTGCTTGTAGTTTTTGGTGTCAAATAAACGTGTTATTACTCCTATCCATGAGTGTTTCCTGACTCGTTCTCTTTTGTATTGCAGGCAAATCGACTCTTCCGATATAGTGTAGGTACGACCCACGGACACGACCCCACAGTAACCTCGACAAGCACCTCAGTGGCTAGCCGACCGGTCACAGCAGACATCTGAGACATCTAC
>BLSH010123456.1:719703-775181 GCA_018402905.1 Glandirana rugosa | reverse complement strand
AACATGCTGGTAACATGGCACACATGTCTCTTCAAGCAGGTTGTTTCAACATGCACGTTTTGTGCGTACGAGTCTTCAGTCCTTGCGGGTCTTCACAGGCAAGACCCTTTGGATGCAAGGATTAAGTGTTTAGTGTAAGTGGACTTGAAGGAGCAATATGCGAGCATTGTACAGTGGTACAATCCGAACCAACATGTTAGTGAATCAAGTACGGTCATATGCTCAGTGTTGTCGGTTGTAGGTTGAACCAGGTTTCAACCTGCAAACCAACATGTTGGCAACGTGGGGACACATGTTCCGAAATGAGACAGGGACGAGCGGTCCTTGGAAAGGGACACGACAGGGATTGTCCAACATCATTTGGGTGCATTTCGAATGAGTGGCAGGTTAGGGCAAGAAACCCATTGGTTAGGGACAGCACAGGGAAAGGTTCCTGGCGAGCAGGGACAGAGTAAAGCCTTGTACACAGGGGTGCAACGGTTGTACAACCAAACGTCCAACTTTGGACCAAGTTGGATGTTGGCTGTTGTGACTCGTATACTGGCATGAACTAAGTGATTGTACAACCAAGCCTAACATGGTGACATGTTACGAGCGTATAACGAGGAAGTTCAGGTGAATGTGATTTGTGAATTAGGAACGTAGGTTTCCCAGAACGGACACTTCTGGGCGTTCCTGACTTCTGAGCATGCGTGTTTTGCACGTACAACTTTGTTGGACGAACTTCTCTGTACACACGGTACAATGGTCGTACAACCGCTTGTTGTACAACCAAAGTTTTCTAGTCTGCTCATCCAACTTCAGTTGTACAACCGTTGTATGACGGCTGTTGTAATAGCGTGTGCTAATGGTCGGATGATCGTACAACACGCTGGTTGTAAGACCGTTGTTGTACAACCGTTGTACCGTGTGTATGGGGCTTAAGGGACACTGTTTAGTGCCATAGGAACCTTCCAAATATTCCTTCCAGTGAGCCCGTACATTGGGTTATACATCAGAGGCAATCCTTTGAATTACACTACAGTGAGCTGTGTTGAAACTGTCTTGTTCACCAGTGTGCCATAATGTTTCTCCAGTGTGATTGCTGTAACTCTGAGCAATTACTACAAAACTACTACTGTGCTAAGGGACATATGCAGTACATTTCTGAAAAATTTGCACATTCCCTATTTTTTATTCCTTTAAAGACTCTGCAAATACAATACCTGATGATCTACCAGATTCCTGTTGTGGGCTGATAACACACAGCATTTTTGTGGAGTGAGTGGTATCAGCCCTACCCAGTTTAAGTTCGTTAAACTACTCAAACCCACCCCCAACCTATTCTCTACAACACAGAAACGAACCATTCTGTAGCCCCATATAACAACTATGAGGGCCAGTGGCGGCCGCTCCATTAGGGGAACAGAGGCGCCACCACCCTAATCCATGCGTCCGGCCCCTAATCTACATGCAGGGTGCCGGACGCATGGAATTCAATGTTTTTTTTTCTTTTGGAAGCACATGATTAGAGCCTGAGGCTCTAATTGACTTCAAAAAAGTTTGGGCTTGGGGAGCAGACCACAGCGCCCTGAGCCCACCCAGTTGTGTCACAATAGCAAAATAATATTTGCTATTGTCTTTCTGATTCTCCGCAGGTCCTAAGACCTGATTGGCCGAGAGAAGAAACGACTGTATTGGCCGCCGAAGAGGAGATGCAGTGGGAAGCTGCTGAAGCTGCCTGCAACCTAGATGGGGTAAGCGCGGGCTGGTGGGCGGGCGGGCGAGCGATGATGGGGATTGTGTGTTGTTTTGCCGATCGATGAGGGTGGGGGTGGGAGTGGGCACCGGATTTTGACGAACGGACAGACGGACCGAATGAGGGGTGGTGTTTGACTGACAGACCGACCAAATGGCGGGGGGAGTGGGGTCTGGCGATTGGTTTGTCCCCCTCAAAAAAAATGGAGCGCCAGCCACCACTGCTTATTACCCTCCTTGAGATAATGCAGGAAAGTGTGCACAAGACACAGGACAGCCCTAAATGTTTGACATGATCAAACAGGCATTTTTTTCACACTTATCAAACATTAATTTTGACACTCTCACTGGTATATTTAACACAACAAAAGGAAGAAAATGAGAGAAGTGCATTGATAGGGTTTACATACACTTTAAAGTGGGAGTAAACTCCTATGCATATTTTTTACCTATATGTAAGCCTATAAGGCTTAAATATATGGTACTGTAAATATCCCGTAAACGTGCGCCGTTTAGGAGATATTTTATTTATTTATTTCAGGTACTTATATAGCGCTGTCAATTTACGCAGCGCTTTACATTCACATCAGTCCCTACCCTCAAGCAGCTTACAATCTAAGGTCCCTAACTCACATTCATACATACTAGGGCCAATTTAGACAGGATCTAATTTACCTACCAGCATGTCTTTGGAGTGTGGTAGAAAACCGGAGTACCCGGAGGAAACCCATGCAGGCACAGGGAGAAAATGCAAACTCCAGGCAAGTAGTGTCGTGGTTGGGATTCGAACCAGAGACCCTTTTGCCGCCAGGCGAAAGTTCTATCCACTACACCACTGTGCCGCCCCATATGAGATATGTACTCTACATGCAGCCGGTGATATCAGCGGTGCATGTGCTCAGAAGGAAAGGTCCCAGGCCGTTCCTTCAGAGCCCTGTGCCGTAAACGTTTTCTTCCATGCGCATGCGTGGGACTGACATCATCGTGGCTCTGGCCAGTCACACAACCGGAGTCCGCGAACCCAGAAGGATTACCGGGTGAGGATGGAAGCGAATTCAGCGGTGAAAGAGCATCGCTGGAAAGGCTACAGCATACTAGCACATTATGACATTGCCTTTCAGGTGGCAAAAAAAAAACCCCACAGCAGTTTACCACCGTTTTAAGAGTCAGACGTTCCTTTAAAACAGGACTATACCC
This sequence comes from Glandirana rugosa, assembly GCA_018402905.1. Taxonomy (NCBI): domain Eukaryota; kingdom Metazoa; phylum Chordata; class Amphibia; order Anura; family Ranidae; genus Glandirana; species Glandirana rugosa. The sequence goes on along the minus strand of BLSH010123456.1, from coordinate 772,247 downwards.
CAAAATGTATATTTTAATGTTCTTGTCTATATCAGCATACGGTCTCTGCTATACTGCTGATAAGGGAAATAGGGCCCGGCCTTGTACAGAAAGCTTATCCACATGATAGGGTCACCAAAGCCATCCCTCCACCAGCACTATCACTTTTGTGTCATTGATACTTAGTCTCCTGGCACAGAAGGATTATGGGAAAAATATGCCTCTGAGGTCAAAGCTGACGCAGCGTAAGTTACATAGCTTACATACTCAGCCATTAGGAGGGAAAGGGCACAGGCGGCTGGTTATAATTGTCCCAGGCCTTCTCAACACATTGCCCTTGTCAGGTTAACTTCCTGGCTGAGAATGAGGGGGGACGTTGAGCATCCAACTAATATCCTTCGCAGCTTGGACAATTATATTCGGTAGCTGCTCTGCCTCCTCCAAGACAGGCCTAAAAATGACGAGCGGTCATGTACATTTAAATACTTTGGTCTTCCAGGGCTGTGTCATGTGGCCTCATGCAGGGTAGTTTTCAAATAAGCTACTATTACTATTATTACTATGTACTGTAAAGTGCAAAAATGTAGTGTGCAGTAGATGAAGTTGACAGGAAAGGCAGACCTTGGGTTAGGGAAGGTGGACCTTGACTTAGGAAAGGTGGACCTTGGGTTAGGAAAGGAAGACCTTGGCTTAGGAAAGGTGGATCTTGGCTTAGGAAAGGTGGACCTTGGGTTAGGAAAGGAAGACCTTGGCTTAGGAAAGGTGGATCTTGGCTTAGGAAAGGTGGACCTTGACTTAGGAAAGGTGGACCTTGGGTTATAATAGTAATGTATATTTTTCCCAGATTTGACAATCAACACTAAACCGACTTATAACTGCAGTAATTGCTGTTTGCATCCCCATTGGGATTCACATTCTTGCCATTATGACAACCGGACAAATAGTAAGGGGAACAGGTGTCACCAAAGCAGAAGGACACAATGAACTGTAAAAACGCAAGACTGATTTTGTTTCTGACTCTGTTCCCATAAGGCCCCTTTCACACACACGGACCGTTCATCAGTTCATCAGTTTATCAGTTCATCAGTTCATCCGTTTTTCATCCGTTTTTTCATCCGTTTTTTTTTCATCCGTTTTTTCATCAGTGGTCATCAGTTTTTCATCAGTTTTTTTTTATATTCACTACCAATGCAAAAACGGATGAAAAACTGACCGTTCGTCAGTTTACATCCGTTTTTCGTCCGATCCGTTTTTTTGACGGATGAAAAATAGGACTTTCATCCGTTCAAAAAAACGGATGTTGACGGAAACGGATGAAAACGGATGCAAATGAATAATCATCAGTTGTCATCCGTTTTTCCATAGAGTTGCATTAATGTCCGTTTTTCATCCGTCAACGGATGGATGAAAAACGGACAAACGGTCCGTGTGTGTGAAAGGGGCCTTAGAGAGATGCCCACCACATTTTTTTTCTTCTAATGCCCTGACCTGGGACAGGAAGTTAGGGAAAATCTCCCCAGTGAGCAATAAAATCTGAGCACGTTTAACCTTTTCCCTTACTAAACTAAAAGAAATTAGTTTTAGTTGGAAGTTAGCATTAACTATATTGTTGTATTCAATAGTGCAGTTTCCAATTATGTTTTACTGTGGGTTGCAGTTTAGCACAATGTGGGACAGTGGCGGCTGAAATTTTAGGAACCATATATATTGGATAGTATATATTTGTTACCTAAGTACTCAACTGCAAATGGTGAAGGGCTCCAGGGTTTTTGACTAATGTGGAGAAAACAAACTTTTAGTTCCTCAGCATTTTCTGAAAGTTCTGCTGTAGGGCCTGGAGGCTTTGTAGAGCTTTGGGTGGGATAAAGCCTCCATTTCTTGATCCACATCTTACCTGGTAGTCAGACCTCATTTTTCGTCCCACCCAGCTGTCCAGAGGCCTATATATACTGTATGTGAGCTGAATGATGATCTGTGTCTCTCTCTCACTATATTTGCTGTAGGAGTCTGCTGGGTGAAAAGGCTGACAGCTGACAGAGCACTAAGTAGGTGCAAGTTTTGCCTGTCTGTTTGTTGGGTACCCTCAGCAGCTGATATGAGTTTAGTTTGGATGAGCAGATGTCTTGTTATATGCTACTGACTTTCTGTGCAAAGCCATACTGCATCTCAGTTGCGGCCCGTCCACATGCAGGGCACCAGACGCATGGATTCCAAGAGTTTTTTTTTTTTTTTTAGAAGCACATGATTAGAGCCCGAGGCTCTAATTTGGCTTCAAAAAAGGGTGGGCTTGCGGAGCAGAGCACTGCACCTCAAGTCCACCCAATTGTGTGACAATAGCAAATGAATATTCGCTATTGCCTTCCTGATTCTCCACCGAGCCAATCAGGAAGCCGTTCCTGAGATCCGTCTCCCGATTGGCCCATAGGAGGAGAGATCCTATTGGCTGCCGAGAAGGAGGAGGAGACGCAGACTGTAACTTGCAGTTTACTAAACAGGTGCAAAGTTATAAGCAATCGTGCAAATCAGGGTCAGGAATGCGAAGACTATGCAAAATAATACAAAACTGATTATGAAAGTTGCACAAACATGGACTATTCACAGCAATGTCTCTGTGGCTCAATCAGGGTGACATGTGGCTGCTTAGCATAGTCTCTACAAGGCTCTCTATAACAACTCTAGCTGAGAATCAATAGGTCAGTAAAACACTTCATAATACAAACTACTAATTGGTATTAGCCTCATAAACGTCATCCCTCTCAGTGAAGGTAGCTCTAGTAACACAGGAGGTCAGCTTGAGGGGTCCAAGGACAAAAGGACCACCTCCCTGGAACTGGAGTACTTTGGCAGCAATCAGGGAGGGGTATTTGGAATTAGGTCTTCTGAAGAAGCTATTTGCTATAGGGGTGAATTTATACCTGAGAATGAACCCACATTCCGATTAGATGTGGGAACCCAAGCAGGGGTTCCTGCAATTAGGTACAAGAGGTAGACCCATTGAAACCAATGGGAGGCAGTCCCATTGAAAGTAATGCGAGGCTACTGGCTCGTACTTAATCGCAACCATTCGCAGGCGTGAATGCACCCTAAGGGCCGGTTCACACTGAGGCGATCCGACTTCGGGACGATTTTGCTAGGCGATTTGAAAAGGCGAAGCGGCGCGATTGCGAAGCGGCGCGATTGCGAAGCGATTGCAAAGCGATATCAGACGATTTTAGGCGATTTGAGGCGATTTCAACACGAGATCCTGGGACATGAGATGTGTGTCTTCTGGCAAAATTATGTTTTTCTTCCTGGAAAGTCGCTTCTTCATAGACAGGGATCCGACTTGAAAGCGAACTTCCATTGACTTCTATGGGCTCAATTCGCCTAGAAGCCGCTTGAAAATAGTACAGGAACCTTTTTTGGAATCGCTTTGGACTTGAGTAGCGCATATTAAGACGGCTCCATTCATTCCAATGGGATTTCTGATGTCAGGCGATTTGAGGCGAATTGGGGCGACACAAGTCGGATCGCAAATCGCCTAGGATCGCCTCAGTGTGAACCGGCCCTTAGACTCCTGCCCAGCTGCCTGCATGATGGTTCTGACAGTGGAGGGCCGCTCACCTGGCTGCAGATCACTTGTCCAGCTACCTCTGCCTCATCAGGTGTGGCCTCTCTGAGCTGCTGAAGGAGGAAAGCAGAAAAACATATCTTCCCTTGGCATGTTTAGGAACTCGGAAAGTTGTGGGAAATGGAGTTAAAGGTACCTGTACCTGCATTTGGGTATGGTGAGTCAATAGGCACTACGCCACACTAGGATTTACTAGACCATGGCCACCAGTACATACCTTGTGCGTTCTAATTGGCTGTTAACAGGGAAGGCAAAGTACAACAACCAAACCGACAGCAATAAGCAGGTAAGACAGATCAGAACATACAGCGTAAGTAAAACGGTAACGAGAAACAGATGCACCAAATTGCAAAACATTTTAAATAAAGGAGCAATTAAAAAAGTAATTACAGCATATTTCTGAAAGGACATTTCTCATTATATAATTAGCAAGTGTACAGTACAAGCAGCTGTTACAGTGACTTAGCACATGGGTGTAATCCTAGCTGAAGCTTGCAGGATTGCTCACTGTAATCTATTTAGGCAAACTATACTTTGCTTCAGTGGTCTTAGTATTGTGGCTGTGGAGCTGTGCTCACACCGCAAGGGTTAATTGGTCATTTATTCCCAGGGAAAAAATAGAAGGAGATTTACCTACCTGATCCCCCACTCCTCCCAGCAGCTAGTCTGCACCCCATGCTCAACCAGAACACTTAAGGACCGAGCCTGTTTTTGAGAGTCGGTGTTTACAAGCTAAAATCATTTTTTTTTTTGCTCTAAAATTACTTAGAACCCCCAGACATTATCTATATATTTTTTATAATACCCTAGAGAATAAAATGGCTGTCGTTGCAATACTTTATGTGACACCGTATTTGCGCAGCGATCTTACAGGCGCAATTTTTTTTTGGGAAAAAATTTTACTTTTTTGAGTTAAAAAATAAGACAACAGTAAAGTTAGCCCAATTTTTTTCCATATTGTGAAAGATAATGTTGATACCCAATATGTCATGCTTTAAAATTGCGCCCACTCGTGGAATGGAATGGAACTTTGGCACTTAAAAATCTCCATTGGCGACGTTTGAAAATTCCTACAGGTTACCAGTTTTGAGTTACAGAGGAGGTCTAGTGTTAAAATTATTGCTCTCGCTCTAACAATCACGGCGATATCTCGATATCTGTGGTTTGAACAGCGTTTTCATATGCGGGATGTATGCGTTCGCTTCTGTGTGCAAGCTCGACGGAACAGGGCGCTTTTATTTTTTTTATTTTTTCTTATTTTATTTACTTTTTATTTTTACACCAGTCCGTCCTTTTGAAAAAAAAAAATGTGATCACTTTTATTCCAATTACAAGAAATGTAAACATTCCTTGTAATAGAAAAAAGCATGCCAGGACCTCTTAAATATGAGATCTGGGGTCAAAAAGACCTCACATCTCATATTTATACTTGAATGCAAAAAAAAAAATGTCCCCTTTTAAGAGCTTTGGGTAGAAGTGACGTTTGACGTCACTTCCGCCAGTCAATGCTATGGAGCTGAGCGGGAGGCATCTTCCGCTCACTCGGCATCCAGTGCAGGGGGAGAGCAGACCCGATCGTTTCCATCGCTACCAGCGGGTCCGGTAAGTGGCGGAGATGACGGAAAAGTGGCGAAGGGGGCACCTCTCCCGCCCCTGATAAAAGTGATCTTGCAGCGAATCCACCGCAGAGACCACTTTTATCTAAAAGCAGGCCACCCGCTGAAAAAAACAATACCGGGGTTATGGTAGCTATCTGCTAAGTCCCTGACATCATCAAGACTAGAGCAGAGTCCATAGTCCTGCACTGGATGTGAGGATGCCTCAGGACAGTCCACCACCAAACCGTGGGGGAGCACCATCTGTCAGGGGAGGGAAGGATCAGGTAAGCAAAATGGTATCTCCTCTCCCCTAGACAAAATGAGCAATTGACCCTTGCAGAGTTGGACTTTAAGTATGGTTAACCACTTCAGATCCGGAAGATTTACTCTCTTCATAACCAGGCCATTTTTTTCAATACGGCACTGCGTTGATTTAACTGACAATTGCGCGGTCGTGCGACACTGTACCTAAACAAACTTTATTATTAATATTATTATTATTATACAGGATTTATATAGCGCCAACAGTTTGCGCAGCACTTTACAAAATGAAGGCAGACAGAATAGTTACATCACAATTTGGTAGAAGAGGAATCAGAGGGCCCTGCTCGTTCCTTTTTTTCCCGACAAATAGAGCTTTCTTGGTGGTATTTTCTCACCTCTGTGGTTTTATTTTTTGCGCTATAAACAACAAAAGAGCGACAATTTTGCAAAAAAAGACAATATTTGTTTTACTTTCTGCTACAAAACACATCCAATAAAAAAATGTAAAGAATCAAATTTCTTCATAAGTTTAGGCCAATATGTATTCTGCTACATATTTTTTGTAAAAAAAATCCTAATAAGCGTATATTGATTGGTTTGCGCAAAAGTTATAGCGTATACAAACTATGGGATAGATTTTTTTATGTTTACTAGTAATGGCGGCGATCTGTGTCTTATAGCAGGACTGTGATATTGCGGCAGACAGTCGGGACACTAACTGACACTTTTTGGGGACCAGTGACATTAATATGGTGATCAGTGCTAAAAAATATGCACTGTCACTGTACTAATGGCACTGGCTGCGAAGGGGTTAACATCAGGGGTTAAATGTGTGCCTGACATGTGCTTACTCACTGTGGGGGAGGTGCTAGTACTGGGAGTGGGCATAGATCGGTGCCCCTGCTTAGCAGAGACACAGGATTCATGTCTTCTGTAGTGACAGACATAAATTTGCCTTGTTTACATAGGCAGACCTCTGTTCTGTCACTGTACCAAAGCATTGGTGGGTGCCTGCGGACATCAAGTCTGCCGTACCCTCCAATCAGCTCCCCCTGTGTCTAATCACATCGGGAGCGGACCGCCGACGGTGTGCGCATGCGCCCCAAACCCGGAAGTGCATGATCATGTACTAAGTACGTGTTCCTGTGCAGGAGAGCTGCCTTGCCCCTGTATATAAACAGTATACGGTCATCAAGTAGTTAAAGTGCATCTAAAGACAGCCGGTGAAATTTCTTAGAAGCTTAAGTTGAACTCCAGGCAGGTATAGAAGACATGAAGTAATACAGACCCATAATCATTGATATGTCTATAAATGTATTTATTTTTTTTTAATTCGATCAGTGTAAGTACTTGAATTTGACTTAGTATCAGTCTATTGCAGAGTTCCGATTGGGAAAAGCAGCACAAGGAGCAAGGTGTTGCAATGATGAAAGGAGGAGAGCGCAGAGTGATAGAGAGATGGGCTCATCGGTGCGCTGCTTCTCCTTTCACTGTCCAGTCACAGGGTAGGGAGGAGACCTGTAAGTGAAAGCAAAACTGTGACAGAGAAAGGTCCCTTCCCCTGTTGGATAAGGTTGTGCTGTGTGGCAGAGCTGTGTAAATCTTTGGACTGGAGGGTCAGAAATACAAATCCTTTGGCAGGTTAACAGCTCCTCTATATATATTTCATCTGTATTTCAACTGTTTTCAATCTTTTAAAATCTGCAGCTTTCATTTAAATGATAGCTAGGGATCCTGCCATGAAGTTCTTTGTTTAGGTATTTCCTGTTATGGGATGACAACTGTCTTTCATCTTTGCTTCTCCAATGTCACCCTGTAACCGACACACCTTGTTCATCATTGTAACTACCAGGATGCCAATGCTAAGCAACAATGTGCAGATTACACTGAAGTGCTTGTAGACCAGTGCTTCTCAACTCCTGCCCTTAGGACCCACCAACAGGCCAGATTTTAAGTATTACCTTGGGGAGATGCAGACTAGAATACTGCAATCACTGAGCAGCAAATGATATCACCTGTGATGCATGTCAGTTATCCTGCAAACCTGGCCTGTTAATGGGTCCCGAGGACAGGAGTTGAGAACCACTGTTGTAGACTGAAGGAGGCTGCAGGAGATCAGCAGCACTGAGATTAACCTGTTGCTGCCGAATGTTGGCTACAGCACGGGCTTCCTTGCCAAGAGGGCATCTATTGATGTCCTCATGTGATCTCGCTTCCCATGCACCCACTGCAGCGCGCTCTGTGATTGCTGAATCTGAGGGACACTGCTGATCACAGATCGGGGTAAAGGGCCAATCAAAGCGGCCCTTTACCACGTGATCAGCTGTGTCCAATGACAGCTAATCATGGATGTCAACACAAGCCAGTTATCTGCTTTTTTCTCCTCAGGCTGTCAGTGTGAGGAGAAAAGAAGAAAGCCAATAACTGGCCTGTATTAAAGGGACATCTGCACTGATAATCTGGGCACTGGTTATCAGTGTACTGATTATCAGTTCAGTCCCACCAGTGCTGCCAATCAGTGCCCACCTCTGCTGTCAATCAGTGCCAACCTGTGCTGCCAATCAGTGCTCATCAGTGCTGCCAATCAGTGCCTCCTCATCAGTGTCACATAGCAGTGCTGCCTATCAGTGCCACCTATTAGTGCCGCCTATCAGTGCAGCCTCATCAGTGCCTCCCAGTGCTGCCTCATCAGTGCCCATCAGTGCCGAAAATTTTCGGTCTTTTTTTGTTTGTTTAGAAAAAAATAAAAAACCCTGCGATGATCAAGTACCACCAAAAGAAAGCTCTATTTGTGTGAAAAAATTATAAAAATGTTGTTTGGGTACAGTGTTGCATGACCGCGCCAATGTCATTTAAAGTGCGACAGCGCTGAAAGCTGAAAATTAACTTGGGCAGGAAGGGGGTAAAAGTGCCCAGTAGGCAAGTGGTTAATAAAGAAAAATAAATGGTGAAAACAGTATTTATAGAAAAAAAACTCATGGCAATTGTTTGGCACATGGCTCATTATCTAACTAAATATTTATGGATCTAATGGTTTCTTGTTCCAAAAACTCTAGGGTCCTAAGTGCTGAGACCTGTGAATTGGGAATTTGGACAGCTATTTAGTTAACTACTTGTTAAGTCTAACAATAAATGGAAAAAAAATTACATATTTTTTTTCAAAAAGCTATTCATAACTAAGCATATACATTTTAAAGCAGGTCCGTTCTAAAACAAAACCGCCTCCTTGTTTTACAGTGAGCCAGGGCTGGATTAAGAGCATCATGGACCTGGTGCTGAGGAAGTTACATCCTCCTCCTCTGCCAGGCCTGTGCTTGCACATGAATGGTTGCTAGGATGCTAGCAACCAATAATTTTCACAGCAGTGGACACTGGGCAGTGGTGGGCAGAGTGGCTGCGCCCTGGTGACAGGGGGAAGTTCTTAGTGCAGCTGGGCCTATATTAAGGTAGGGGCTGAAGCTCCAATAGCCCCTACGTTAATCTGGCCTTGCAGTGGGCCCCATGCTTATGGCCCTTGTTCCCAATTGCTCTTCCAAAAATCACTGTCCAAAAATCTGTGCAACCTGATGTGCAACCTGTCCAAAAATCTGTGCAATCCTGTAATATGAATCTTCCTATTGGTCAATGAAGCCCCTCATCACACTGAAGGAACAATAAGAAGGTTCTGGAGGTGGCGTAGTGCAGGACTAATCTCAACTTATACAAGAAAAGTCAAAATGTACACATACAGTATGTTCACTAGCATATACTGAAGTTCATCCTTTTCCAACCTTCTTAACATGGAGGAACAGTTAAAATAACTATCAAGGAATCCCTGTTCATACTGACTTTATCTACCATTCATGGTACACTAGCGTGAACAGTAATTTGATATATGAGAAAAAATAAAAGAATAAGGAATGAGGTGTACTTTGTGTACTTGACACTAAGTGCTGCTCTAAATATTTACAGCAAAGGTAATGGAATGAAATAAAAGATAATAATGGCCAGATTAAAAATGTAGACAGTAAAAATTGTAGTAAAATGTTGGTCAGTGAAGTTGGAGAAGGATCTTCTTACATTGGCGCTCATTGGGAGAAGGACCCTCTTACATTGGTGCTCATTGGGAGAAGGACCCTCTTACACTAGTGGTCATTGGGAGAAGGACCCTCTTTCATAAGTGGTCATTGGGAGAAGGACCCTCTTACACTAATGGTTATTGGGAGAAGGACCCACTTACACCAGTGGTCACTGGTAGAAAGACCCTCTTACATTGGTGCTCATTGGGAGAAGGATCCTCTCACATTAGTGGTTACTAGGAAAAGGACCGTCTTACAATAGAGGCCATTGGGAGAAGGACCCTCTTACATTGGTGATCATTGGGAGAAGGACCGTCTTACATTAGTGATCATTGGGAGAAGGACCGTCTTACATTAGTGGTCATTAGGAGAAGGACTGTCTTACATTGGTGATCATTGGGAGAAGGACCGTCTTACATTAGTGATCATTGGGAGAAGGACCATCTTACATTAGTGGTCCTTGGGAGAAGGACCATCTTACATTAGTGATCATTGGGAGAAAGACCGTCTTACAATGGGGATCATTGGGAGAAGGACCATCTTATATTAGTGGTCACTGGGAGAAAGGCCTTCTTACATTGATGATCATTGGGAGATGGACCGTGTTACATTAGTGGTCATTGGGAGAAGGACCCTCTTAAATTGGTTATCATTGGAAAAAGGACCCTCTTACATTGGTAGTCACTGGGAGAATGGCATGTTTATGCTAGTAGTTAGAAGGAGAAATGCTCCTCACATTGGTGGTTAGTGGAAAGAATATCCCATACATTGGTTCTTAATGGATATCTGGTCTAGAGTAGGGTCATTTAGTCCTGGTAAACTCTTCTACGTCAACCAACTGTATTCAATTGTATGGGTGAAGATATGACATCTTTTTCTCCTTTAACTCTACTTTGACTACAAACATAGTTTATACTGGTACAGTAGGGACATAACTTATATTTAAGGAATTATTTCAAGTAGATGACATTTCACATAGCATACTTATCTGGAACTTGATACTAGCTCTACACTGAATTCTGCTGACTAGCTTTCAGAGCAGTGTATTTTAAAACAACAGACTAACACTGAGAAGGGACAGTACATAGTATCCTTATGTAGGACAATCTCAAGTCAAAACGCCTTTTAGGTCTGGTTCCCTGTTGAGATTTCCCTTCACTTCCTGTACAATATCCGGAACAGGAATTTAGAGGAATCCCTGTAACGGAGACACAGAAATAAATTGCAGAGAAAAGAATATTTAGAACACGTCTGATGTGGTGTGTATTGTTTTCGGTGTCTCCCTGTTTAAGAAGCATCTTCTCATCTCCTTTGTTCTGTAGTCCACAGAGAAGAACTGGCTGGGGCATATAACCCCGCTTAAGATTTCAGTGCAGCAGAAGCAGAGTACAGAGCTGTTACGAGCTCTATGAATATCTGACAGGATCAATAGGTATTTTTGTGCACTTATCAAACAGATACAACAAAACCCTTTCAATTATATATATATCAGTGTTTCTCGACTTTTTTTCAGTCAAGAAACCCTATAAAATTATGCACAATCTCAAAGCCCCCCATTTTAAAATGTAAAAAAAAATACACTAATAGTTTTTACACAACGGAGCAACATCCACACACATAGGAGACCCAGTGTTAGAGGTGATTTATTCTTCCAAAGCCCACTGGTACTGACTAGTATTCCAGCGTTTCTCTTCTCCCTCACTCAGCTAATATGACCCCAGTGCTAATGGAGAGGGGCAGGGGTGGGGTAAACAAGGGTGCTGTGCAGGTGCCGGTTGTCCTCCTTATCAATAGATGACATCATTGGTTGTTAAGACGAGGGCGATGGCCACTGGAAGGTTGTAATGGTGCACAATGAAAACCCATGGCTTTGTTTAACTAAAAGGCAGACTTGATCCACCCGCTGACTTATATACAACTTTTGGGCTTTTTAGGCATTTTTCTAAGGCACACCTGAAGAAACCTAAAGGCACTCCAGGGTTCCTGGGCAACCTTATTGAAAAAGACTGTTATAAACTGTATAAATGGCCAAAGGAAGGAAAATAAGATAAGCCCATTGCTAGGGTTTATACATATTTTATATGTTTTAAGACAGAGTTGGACCTATGGTATTATGGTCTTTGAAAAACAGGCCAAAATATATTTATAATAAGGCAATCTTGTGCTTTTTGTCTTGGGTAGAAGTGAAGGAGAAAGTAGCGCTAAGTTCACTGATTTTCTTTACCTTATGCATTCATTTTGTTTTTAGTCTGGCCAACCCTGTGCACTTGTGGATCCAGCATCAGACCTAAGAATTGAAGGTGTTTTGGAGTTGCATAAAGAAGTCACAAGACTTTCTTTGAGTTCCTGTCACATTTGGGGAGATTTACTAAAACTGGAGCACATCAAATCTTGTGCAGTTGTGCATAGTAACCAATCAGCTAATAGGTGTTATTGCTAAAGCTTCATTGAACAAACTGAATTTAGAAGCTGATTGGTTACTATGAACAGCTGCCCTAGATTCTCTGGGCTCCCGTTTTAGTAAATCTCCATAAGAGAAATGTTGCCAACAAAAGCATGCAAGAAATGTAATCCAATCTGACAATTGTGGTAGTCTGCTGAATGTCATGTAGCCTACTAGTTGTTCCAGTGATCACTGTCACTGGGACTGGAAATGTGGAAAATCTTGAGTTGTCACCAGAACAGAAATGGAAGGGAAAACATTCATTGGGGAAACCTGTTCTGGTGACAACTGTCCAAGGGGAACTTGCCTCGCTTTGAAGAGATTTCTTCTCACATCCAGCTGCATCTACAGAATCGGAAGTGAAGGGAAATCTCCCAAATAGGACAAATATGGCAAAAAACCTGACAGGGTTTTAACCCTTCCCTGCTCTATCGAAAATAAAATGCTGGGATAAGTAGGTTACATAAGCTTAATTTATCAGTGTCAAGAAGGAATATTTGCCTCTAACAATCTAATGTTGACACTCATGGAGACCAATCAGGTTCTCTCTTTCTTTTTCTCATTGTAACTTAGGAGAATGAAAGTGAGGATTTGATTAGTTGTTATAGTACAGACTGTGACAATTAGCCTCTTTAAGACTTTGATAAATGAGGCCCGAGGGGAACCACTAAATATCCTGCTCACCATCAAATATGCTTTCCCTTCTAAAATATAGGCTATTTCTGCTTACTGTCTCAGTAGTAGCCAAGAGCGCTGATCAACATTACATTTCCCCAAGGAGCCATTTCAATATTGTTTAACTATGCTCTACCAGTGCTCCTTAGCAAAGGCCAAGGCAGTTCTGTCATAAAACTGCTCGTTCACATTTATGTGTTGTAATACATCTATTTATGTGAACAACTCAAGATAGCAAGAGAAATCCTCAAAGGAAACCTTTCCTGTGAGAAATATGGAAACTTCAATTGCTAACTCATCTAGAAATACTAGTTGCTTGGCTGGCTCTGGCATCAATACAATTCCAGAACAAGTATGCAGCAAGTGTAAACAGACAAAAATCCGTGCTAGGGTCAGAGAATTAGAAAGTATTGAAGTACTGGATTTGCATGTCACCTTGGATACCTTGAAGCTTTTATTGGGTCTCCAATTTGCTTTTTCCATCTGACCCCTCAGACCTTTGAGAACCAACACCACCTGAATCCCAGCAAACTCACAAGCTCATCTTTCACTCGCTCTGCTCTCCCCTCCTATCAGCATGTTACTTGCACTGTACCACAACTGATTGGCTCCTTATGCTGCTTCTCCCTCCTCCAATCTGAGCTGTGCTGTAGAAGGATCACAAAAGGCTAATACTAAATCACATTCAAATATTTGAACTTTATGCATTTAACAATATCATTACAAGACTGCATTGATGCGTGTATTTTTCAGCTTTAAACCTTATTTACTGCTACTTAAAGTGGATATAAACCCTCACATATACCCAATGAAGTGCAAGACAGAAATACCACCAGCCTTTCCAGAAGGGATTAGTATTGCAAACCCGAGTGTTTCTCTCAGAGTGGTTTCCTATAAAATATTTAAGGCAGAGATTGGAGGAGGTACACCCATCCCTTAGAGTCAATACCCCCAGACAACTAGACAGAGGAATCACTTCCCTATACCTCGCAGAAGGTGATATCTGCCTGCCTATGTGACCTGGCTAGAGATAGCAGGTCCATTTGAGTTGGTAAGAGTACCTATTGCCTATGTTACTCACAGGAGGTGTAACACAGTGTCTGGTGGTGGAACTCTGTGGAACATTTCTATATTGGATTTATTCCTGGAATTCTGGAACTATTGTTTTTTCTTTTCCTTTTTTGGACCACTGTTTTTGGATCGCTATTCATTTCTTTTTGCACTTATTCATATTACTATATAAGATTAGCAACCAATCACTATGAATATCCACTGATGAACTTTGTATTTAGTCACTTTGAAATGTTGCCTTGATATTTTCTTCAATTTATGTTATTTATCCCACATTTATTTTGGTTCGGGATTTGTATATTCACGCTAGAGCGACATTTTACATGGCAATTATGTGAACAGCCTGAACAATGAACAGATGATACACACATATGAAACAAATCTCCCTACATATGTTTTACATGTATATCTGGTGTCTTCAGCCTTCTACATTCTTTAGAAAGTGCACATCGTGTTACAAATTTTTCTTCCTGTTTCAGCAGTGGGAGGGGATTCTGGGCATACACTGTGTGTGAGCTGATTGGAGGAAAGGCATACGCCCCCTCCCCCCCTCCACATAGGCAGAGGAACAAAGAAACTTGCAGAGCTGTACAGTGAATAGACAAGCTCTCTGCTAATCTATCTCTAAGTTACCTCCATGATACAATTTTCCAGCCACTTTTATCTCCTGTGTTGGATAATTTATCAGAAATTATCATGCTGATAACAGAGGAACGGAGCAGCAGAAAGATATGGGACTTAGAGATTTGAAGAGAGATAAGTAAACACTACAGATATATGTGCCTAGGTCAAATTTCATGAATGGGGTTTACATCCACATTAATAGTAATAGCTTGACAACTTTACATTTAGTATAGTTATCATTATTAGACCCTTACCACTGGCAACACCCCTCCTGAGTCTCATACTTACCTGCCAAGATGTTTGATGTGCGGCTGGAGAACCTCTTATTCAAAATTCTCCATACCACAATCGCTATTCATTCCTATAGGAAGGCTAGCAACGGATGGTCACTTAGGAATTCTTTTGGTGAGATCACTGAGGGGTTACTAGGAGGAGGAAAGGGTTGGGACTTTATATGAAGCATACGGTATCTCTATTCATTTGTTTCTGGCTTATGGTGTTTCTTTTTTCCTTGTATTTTTCCCCATGATTTTGTTGGGGCACCCTATGTCACCAGTCACGCTATCCTTCATACTCAATTTTTTATTGATATATAGCTGCTGTCACTCCTAGGCACCTGCACTTGTCTATACCCCACACTTTCTAGTAATACTACAAGACTACAACATGAGATGTTTAATGATATATTATTTTACACTTAAGTACAGTGGTTATTTTGGTGCTTCTACCCATGTCACCTTTCATGACCGCATTAGTCAACACTCTTGGGGATTGTCTCCTGGGGGCTTTTCATCTCCATGCCATGGAATATGCCACCTCAGTTCCTAGGGCTGAAGATCCTCCCAGCCGACCCTCAGCCCTCAGTTCTTCAGTCTACACTCTCATTCAATCCATGAGCAGGGTGGGTTAATATATTTTCTCATACCCATTCCTCCCCCTTCTCCCCTCCCCCTTTTCTCCTTCCCTTCTCTCCCTTCCCCCTTCCCTTCCCCTTTCCTCTCCCCCCTTCCCCTTCCCCCTTCCACATCCTTACGTAGACCCTACATATTTTAATTACCGCTAATTATTAATTATAGATACTACCCCCCATCTGCTCCTTATGAGTGGAGGTCATCCACGAAACGTGTAGCGATATTAAGATGCTTCAATCATGTGTTTATATTTTAAGATTGCTACAATCAAATATTTTTTACTGTACCAAGCTGTTTATATATATGAATTTTTTATATAGTATCAATATGGATTGAATAAGTCTGGTATTTTTATTATGTACTAACATGTTATTATGTTATTATGCTATGATGTCTATATGGGCTACATTTGTAATAAAGTTTTTTTTGACTTGTAAATGTTCTTGTTTGTATTGTATTATGATATAGCGCACTTAGATACCCTTGTTACCTATTGCCAGATCTATTTTCCATGTTTTACCGCATGCTTCATATAAAGTCACAACCCTTTCCTCCTCGTAGTAGTCTCACATTTTGGGATGGAGGTAACTGACTCTCTGTTTTGTGCCTCATAAAGTCCCAAATTCCCTTGTTCCTCAAATCAATAACTTAGGGGTTACCGATGGATTTTCTGCTGACCGTGCTATAGTCGAATGATGGCTACAGCGCGGCCAGATAGTTCTGGGAGGCTGCATGATCGTGCCAGCCGCATGCCCGCTGCTGGTCACGGGTGGCATGCTCTGTGATTGCAGTGTCCAGGGGACACTGCTGATCACAAATTGAGGTAAAGAGCCAGTCAGAGGCTCTTTACCACGTGATCAGCTGTGGCCAATCACAGATGTAAATAGAAGCCAGTTATTAGCATTCCTTTCCTCATGCTGACAGCATGAGGAGAGAAGAGAGCCGATAACCAGCTTCTCTAAAAGGGACATGTATACTGACAATCAGGGCACTGATTATCAGTGTCCTGATTATCAGTGCAGTCCCAACAGTGCCCACCAGTGCTGCCAATCTGTGCCCACCAGTGCTGCTAATCTGTGCCCACCAGCGCTGCCAATAAGTGCCCACTAGTGCTGCCAATCTGTGCCCATCAGTGCCACCTATCAGTGCCCATCAGTGCCCAACAATGCCATCTATCGGTGCCCATCAATGCCACCTATCAGTGCCACCTATCACTGCAACCTCATCAGAGCCCACCAGTGCCGCCTCATCAGTGCCCATTAGTGCAGCCTATCAGTGCCCATCAATGCCCATCAGTACAGCCTCATCAGCGCACATCAGTGAAGGAGAAAAATTACCAAAATATTTGGTCTTTTTCATTTGTTTAGCTAAAAATAAAAAACCCTGTGGTGATTAAATACCATAAAAAGAAAACTCTATTTGTGTCAAAAAAATTATGAAAATGTAATTTGGGTACAGTGTTGCATGACTGCGCAATAGTCATTAAAAGCGTGACAGCACTGAAAGCTGAATATTGGCCTGGGCAGGAAAGGATAAAAGGGCCCAGTAGGCAAGTGAGAATGGGGACACACAAGATTAGACAGTGATAAACTCAGAAATGATGGCAGTGAGATCTCGCTGTTGGGGAATCCAAGACATATACTGTAAGCCATGAGCCTCCCATCATAGAGGCTCTGCCTACATCTAATGTAACTTTTAGGGATGGAATTAGTCTGTCAGTGAATAGAGGTATGTCTTCTACCACACTAGCAGGGTACAGTTCTCCTGCTTAAAATAGTTCTTCCCGGCGTCAGCCTAGGTACTTGGTATTCAGTAAGCAAAAGCTATAATAGTAAGACTTAAGAGGGGTTGGGTTACATTGGTGGTGCCGCTGCTGGCTCATCTCACAGCTGTCTTGACTACTGCTTAGCATAGATTTCTCCCATGAGGTCACTAAAGATCTCAATAAATAGGGTGTCAGGATAAACAGCCTCTAGGGTTATTCCAATGTATATTAAAGACACCCAGCCTCTAGCTTCAAGACATTTAAAAATAACAAATGGTACTGGAATATATTAGCAGGTTTAGGTGGTAGCAGAAACCTATTAGAATTTTGGTCTTGTATCTATTGATTTTGGATAATTACCAATGCTAATTCATTGAACAATGGATAAGCATTAATATTTATCCAAAAGCAATAGATACAAGACCAAAATACGTCTGTAATTCAAAGTGGTTTCTGATCTCTGATGTGTTGCAATGTCTTTTGACTTTGTTATCAGTCTTTTGCTTTTAATATTTGGGCACTACTGTATACTCTGGGGCAACCTTTTTCTTCTTGTTATTTATAAGTTGGCAATTTTTGAAAACAAAATAAAGGAATTACAAAAAAAGAAATAATGAATCTTACTAAACTAAACTAGCTGCTCAGGGGGTTAACCAGTATTAATGTAGAAACCTGCCATGGTTATGTAACAAAATTCCATCCTATTTTAAAGAAAAAACCCTAAAATCTAATCTGAAGAAGAGCATTTTGATATACTGCAGTTTACCTGTCTCTAGATGTGGCGGCTGTATCAGAATTCTTTTTTTTGGGGGGCTAAGTACATTTTCCAAATATATAATGCACAATATCTGTATGGCTCTAAAAAGCCACCCCCCTGCAGTGCAATAGCGCTAATATAAGTCCATCAAGAGTTCACACACAGAGCCAAAGGGTGGACACAGTTTCCAGAGATAGCAAGGAATCTGGTAATTGAGATAGTCAATGTGAAGGCAAAATCCGGTCACCCAGAAAGATAAAAATATGACACCACGTGCAGCATGCAGATCCACAATCTGCTTACCAGAAGAGAGAATATTAGAGACCTGTATTCAATCAGCTGATATGCTGTCTTCAGCCGCAATCTCATAAGCCTTCTGCCTATCTCAGCATCTTGTCAGCAATCTCCATCCATATTACTTTTGCTCTCACAGACCAAAGTGCTCCGATCTTCCCAGGCAGAGGTACATTTTCCGCAAGAAAAATAATTTTGATCTTGCCAATGTCTTTGCAGCTTCCTGGACAGTGAATCTCAAATCTTCTGTGAACTACAGAACACTTCCCAACTGTGCAGTGCAAATTAGGAGAGTTGGAGGTGTTTGTGGGCCAAAATCAGGAGAGCAGCCTTGGGTGACAATGTTGCTCTTCCACAGATACAGTGCATTGAGTGCGTGTTGTCACCTTAGATATCTGTCCTTGTGTTATAGTTCCCTGTCATAGTTCCTGACATATTTCTGTAAGATTCAAAGAAAGTCAGAAGGCACAACCAAAAAGCTGATGATGATGATGAACAGTTTGAGGACCGTATAGGTTCCAAAATAGTTTCCCAAGTTCTATTGACAAGATAATCCCATTTTGTATGTCTGAAGTCTGTTCCCAGGCCCAGTTCCCAGTATGACTCTGAGAGAACAAGTGTCACAGGGAAATGCTCTTTCTTGAGCATGTCCAAGATGTGCCAAGCTATGCTGATCTCTGTCATTTCTAGAGGATATTCCTCAGATCATGTTTCATAATTACTGTTATTATAACAGATGCTGAAATTTAGAAAGGGGATTCCGCTAACCCTACAGCACGCGTGATGCAAACGAAACACAGCTACACATTGGAACTGATAGTAGAAAACGATGACATGTTATTTCATTACATATTCCTCCCAAATTAACCTGCATTGTGGGGTTCTCGCAGTCCAAATTTAAAATAGCTCTTTTGTTGTGTATATGTCAAATCAGAAACAGACCTGTTGATGGTTCAAAATGTTGCTATGAAAATGTAGTGATGTATGTCTTTGTCTTGTATCAGTTGCTAATTGATCTTGGATTGCAGGAGTCCCATGGTGATGGTTCCTTTGGAGATATACAAAGTATTTAACTTGTTAATGCCAACAGGATTGTGATTGTGACCCATTTTCACATTGGAGATCAAATGATTCCTTGATCCACCATGGTGTGCTTGATGCTTGTGTTTCTGAAATGTAGATGATGGTGTCATCTGTGAGTTAGCACACGTTAAAAGCATTGATTCCTATTCTGTATGAGATGTGATGAATCACATATTTTTTTTCTATATTTTTAATTGGACACAACATGTCATTAACACCTAGTCTTCTAGCTACCTATTGAAGTCTGGACCAGATATTATTTATTGGAACCTGTAGGCACACAGCCTTTGGAGTCCAAAACAACACCCTCTGCTAGGTTCATCTCTTTTGCAAAGGACATTTTTCATTTTACTGATCAGAACCGCCTTAGAAAATGTTAACAATGTGTAAATAAGTTTATAGAAGATAACTGCATTTCTACAGGTGAAGGAAAAATGTGTGGCTAATAACTCTATAGGAAAAAGCCGACTTTTATGTCTTGTATAGGCACAGACCTGGAAAAATCTATACAGCGTTTGGGTAGACAGAGCCCAACTCATGAGACTACATGCAGCATTTTATAAAAAAGGGAATACAATTATATATTTATTCTCAAATAGAACTATTCTAGAGGCCCTCTCTAGATTAATGGCATGCTACAAACCTCCCCATATGACCTAAATGTATCTACAGACACTAGATAAGTACAAGGCCTAATGAGGCCATGAACTTTGGGAGATTCTGGCAACATATATAAGCCTCCCATGTGCATTTGGGCACATGGCAGGTGAGATTCTTGTAATTATTGAGTTTATCTATGCATCAGAAAAACTATAGTGCTGGATGTGGCACCTAAAAAAAATTTAAATTAACCTGTGCTTTGCCTATGTAGAAAAAAGCAGTAGATCCACTTTAAAGTTGGCCCCATTAGCTGCACATACTTACCTTTAAAATAGCATAGGTCATAATGGCGGGATTGTCTGGGGAAGAGCCAAAGGGCCACAACTGATATTTCCATTGGCCACTATCACACATAGCTTTACCCCTGACACAGAAACATCCTCTGGACTGAGGCTGTGTTCATGTGGCATCAAGAGAGGCTGTGTTCATGTGGCATCAACATTATGGCAGCACCCTGACTTAGAAGTGAGCCATACACCCCAGTGTCTCTGTATCATAACCTGAAGCTGTCATTCAGGTGCCTCCCGATCCCACAATACATACACCTGCTCAGGTTGTGACATTTTGAAGGAGACAGCATAGAGCAGTGTCCCATCCCACCAATCCAACTTGACATTGCCACCTCCCTCCCAGTGACACAACAGGGTCTGGCCAGCCAACAGCGCAGACGCCATGCACACACACAATTAACTATTTTCTTTTCCGTACCATAGGGCTAGGTTCCTAGGGTCTCAGCAATGCGGTCCAGTCCTGGTTGCTGGGAACCGAAAGCTCAGGAGGAAGGCTATGAACCGCTCCCCTAACTATACATCAGATCTGTCAGCCCAGCCGGTACCACTCTCTCGTTGTCTGGCTGTCATATCATCCTTCTCTTCTACTTGTTTCCCCTAGCAATGGCATGTCACCACTTCACCCCGTGTGTTTGTGTGCATTACAGGGCCTGTTCTTCCATATGCCATTACCACCATGCACCACTTTAAGTAACGTCAGACCAGGCAAGGACAACATTTCGAAAGCTCTACTGGAAACGCTCAGCATAAAAGTTCCAAAACGAAATGCACAGTCTTTTCCCTAAAACAGATCCCTAACTAAGGCTTGTGGCTGCCCCAGCATACCTACACAGGCAAGAATCCATACACAGCAATCCCCCTACATGTGGAATATTCCTAGAGGTAGGCGAGACTCTCTCTGGTAGGTTCAGCTGGAGATTACATGCTGTGTCCTGTCTGTGTCTTCTCTCCCATGCAAACTGACTGACTGGGCAGAGCCCTCCCCCCTTTTATCAGCATGGGAGAGAGACAGAGCTCAGAAGAAAGTGCAGGAAACTGGTTAACTGGTGTCTCACTAAGCAGAATTTCAACCTACTTACAAGCTGGCCAAGCACAGTTTGAATTTCAGCCAGTTCCAGTGAATCAGCCAAAATTTGAGACTTGGGTGGTTCTGCCGATACCCCCTGGCACAACAAGCTTTGACTAAGGAATAAAAGGAGATGGGCGGAAAAAAGTTATCCAGAACTTGACAGCATCCAATCATCTGAAGTCACTGTTTAGGTATTTTAACAACCTCGGGTACCAGCTGTTAGAATACAATAGCTGGCAACATCCATCCACACTGTTTAACATATACGGGGGAATCTATGGATTTCACTTGTTCAGCTTGGTTTGAATGAGAGAAATATTTATAGGTATGGTTAGCTTTACCTTTCCCCTCTCTTCCATACCTCATGTAATGTCACCATCCTTCCAGATGAGTTCCTGGGGAGTGCCAAGCACCCAAAATCCTGTGAAATGATCTCCCTGGAAGGATGGTGATGTCACACTTTTTTTTTTATCTCACAGTTGGTTTTGAACATTTTCGTACAGCAAACTTGGATAGGTTAGGGGACCCTCACTGAACAACTGAACCTTGCTATTAGGTGTCAATGGGCGGCGGTAACAGTATCTGATTTCCCTTCCCCTATGCCCACATTGATCTCACTGATGCTCACATGGCTGCTTACATGTGAGAGGGAAGAAGAAAGCATGCCATAGTGTGTATTCCCAATGACATTCCTTACATTCATTGTAAGAAATAAACAATAACTTTTGGTATCAGAATAGATATTATAGTGACACAAGGCACCAAGTTGAGCCAGCTTTTCTTCTGCCAGAAGTGATTCATCATGGTAGACTGGTATAAAAATATAATACTCAAAGGAGATATTTCCTAAACTGATGTCCTCTAGTAATATTTGGACACTACAGGCGACCATCTTTAGCCCAACGCAACCTAAAATGACTGAATGCATAGAACGTTGGGAAGGTCTTAGTTAACGGCAGCAAAGTATAATGTTGAATTCATTCTATTAGGTTCTTGTAGATATGAAAAGGTTTTTTTTAGTAATTTCATGCTTATAACTGGCCACTACAGAGACTCCCACCCATTCTACATATGGTATTTTGAAGGGCCACCAACAGTCAAGAGGAAAACATGAAAAATAAACACTCAAAACCAACCTTATGGGGATTTCCTAGTGGTCTTCTCTAACATGAAAGACAGAAGTTGTCAAACAAACCTGATTTCTTTTTATGAGGAGGTAAGTAAAACCTTGGACAGAGGGGTGGCTGTGGACGTGGTATACTTGGTTTTTGTGAAAGTGTTTGACACCGTTCCCCACACACGGCTAATGTGTAAGGTAAAGTCTACAGGCTTGGAAAGATCAATTTGTAAATGGATAGAAAACTGGCTAAAAGACCAAATTCAGAGAGTAGTGGTTAATGATTCTTATTCGGAATGGTCTAAGGTTATCAGTGGGGTACCCCAAGGTTCAGTGTTGGGACCCTTACTTTTCAATATATTTATAAATGATATAGGGCTGGGATTAAAAGTACCATTTCAGTGTTTGCAGATGACACCAAGCTATGCAGTGGAATAACGTCCTTGCAGGATGTCTCCAACTTATAAGCAGACCTCAATGCACTGTCTAATTGGGAGACTGTGTGGCAAATGAGGTTTAATGTTGATAAATGTAAAGTTATGCACTTGGGGGCTAAGAATATGCATGCATCGTACATACTAGGGGGAGTACAACTGGGGGAATCCATAGTGGAGAAGGATCTGGGGGTTTTGGTAGATCATAAGCTTAATATTGGCATGCAATGCCAAGCTGCGGTTTCCAAAGCAAGCAAAATAATTTCTTGTATTAAGAGAGGTATGGACTCCAGAGATAGAGACATTATTTTGCCCCTGTATAAATCATTAGTAACACCTCATCTGGAATATGCAGTTCAGTTTTGGGCACCAGTTCTCAAAAAAAAGGATATCGGGGAACTGGAGAAAGTGCAGCGAAGGGCAACCAAACTAATAAGAGGCATGGAGGAGCTCAGCTATGAGGAAAGATTAGAGGATCTGAATTTATTCTTTCTTGAAAAGAGGAGATTAAGGGGGGATATGATCAACGTGTACAAATATATAAGTGGTCCATATAGTGAACTTGGTGTTGAGTTATTTACTTTCAGGTCATCACAAAGGACAAGGGGGCACTCTTTACGTCTAGAGGAAAAAAGATTTATCTACAAATACGGAAAGGTTTCTTTACAGTAAGAGCTGTGAAAATGTGGAATAGACTCCCTCCAGAGGTGGTTTTGGCCAGCACGGTTGATTGCTTTAAAAAAGGCCTGGATTCTTTCCTTAATGTAAATAATATAACTGGGTACTAACATTTTTAGGTAAAGTTGATCCAGGGTGAATCCGATTGCCTCTCGGGGAATCAGGATGGTTTTTGTTCCCCCGTTATAGCAAATTGGATCCATGCTTTGCTGGAGTTTTTTGCCTTCCTCGGGATCAACCGTGGGTGAAGGATTGTATATGGGATTATTTGGTTTTATATATATATGTTTTTTGTTTTTTTTTGGTTGAACTAGATGGACTTGTGTCTTTTTTCAACCTGACTAACTATGTAACTTAATCAGTGAATACTGTACAACCAATAAATATTCCTTTGACTGTCTGCCTTTGCCCTTACATATGGTATAGTCTTCCCCATCTCATACATTACGAGCCTATTCAGGCGGAGCCATCTTCTTCTACTGTGATCTGTTCCTGTACATGGTTTTTATTAATGATTTCAATGTGTATTCTTTTAATTTCTCATGTGCAGATGTGCATTATAGGTTGGTGATTAATAAGTACCAGTAAATCATAGCAATACTAATAATAATGAAATAAAAATTATAAGCATCTTTGTTACAATTACCTCTTATCTTTTTAATTTAGCTGTCCTTCTAATTAAAATGAACTTACATTTTATGCATTTAAAAATCTACATAAATAAATTAAGCACAGGAAAATGAATTGCAGCCTTATTTGTTATTATGTAATGGTCTCGTGGACCCAAATCCAAAAATGGTGTGTCATCAGTATGACGAAATCTCATTTAGTTGCCTTGCCAAGATGGTGGCATATGATAGGGGCCTCCTATAACCCCACTGCCCTGGTCAGATTGCAGCGGTAGTAAGTGGAAGCGAGGTCAATTCACTTACTCTGGTCATGTCTACTCAGCAGCACACACTCAGCTAGTAAAATACCGTAAAGGACCAATAGAAGCATATGTTGTTATAATTTAATGGATATATGCATTACAATTTAGGGTGTTTCAGTAGAGTTTCAGTGGTCATGTGGGTAAACAAAAATGATTAATACATTTAAATCTGCAGCATTCATTAAAATAATACCTTGTTATCCTGCCATAAAGGTCTTTGTTCAGACACTTCCTTTTCTACGGTGACAACGCTCTGCCTATGTCCCACATTGTGCTCCTGTGTTGTCACCCAGTCACATGGGCTTCCAATAGAGACAACAAAGTGGCTGTTTTACCACACATTATGCAGGCATGGTCCACTGTTATCACCAGCAGAAAACCCTCCCTGGGAAATTCCATCCATCCATCACGAAGTGCATGTAGATGGGGAGTGGCTGCAAAGAGGCTGCAGAAAATCAGCAGCACAGAGATGCAACAAAGGATGACTAACAAGGAAAAAACACAAGTATTTTATTTTGTTATTCGTATTAAGTTATAGCAAACTGAATGTCATTCAGGTAGGGTTTACATCTGATCCCCGCTGAGCAGGCAGATGACAGGTTTGTGTCCGCCCACTGTGCAGAGTGGACATGGACACAGTCCCGCTCTCCTTTATACTGAAATCAGTTTCCATCCGATCCTCCAGACAGATGGAAAAAATAGGACCATAATCCGTCCAGTTTTTGCATGCAGGATCTGATTGGATGGCGGTGGGTGTCAGCGGACATGAGTCCGCTGACAACTGCCACTCCATAGAGGAGACTGGAGGGTCCGATCAGGTTTGCCTGAAAAACTAACAGGCGGACCTGATTGGACAACCTGTGTAAATAGGACCCTTAATCTGTTAGCTATAGCAGGTTGGAGAACATGGTAAAAGTGTGGGCCACAACTTTAAAGTGCCTGCTAACATAAGCCTCCGTTCATACCTATTAGGGATGGGCCCGATGTTCGAGGCGAACGTAAGTTCGACTTGAACATTGAGCATTCGGCAAATTTAGGACATTATGGGGTGTTTGCGGCAAATTTGAGCGCCGCTGAACGCCCCATAATGCACTGCGAGATCACAGGGAAATGACACCCGCTGATTGGCCAAAGCATGCACATGACCTGCATGCTTTGGCCAATCACAGCGCACTCTGCTGTGACAGCCATGATTGGCCAAAGGCAGGGTATATATATATATATATAAATATATACGCTGCATTCAGTGTAGACTATATACAGTGCGTGCTCGGATAAGGGTCTGGCATAGATATTAAGGGTTACTCGACTCCAAAATGTTTTTAAAAATTGGCATGGGGTCCCCCCCAAAATCCATACCAGGCCCTTCATGTCTGGTATGGATTTTAAAGGGAACCCTGTGCCAAAAGTTTTTTCAAAAATGGCGTGGGGGTCCCCCCCAAAAATCCATACCAGGCCCTTCAGGTCTGGTATGGATTTTAAGGGGGACCCTGCACCAATTTTTAAAAAAAAAAATGGCATTGGGGTCCCCCCCAAAATCCATACCAGACCCACCGTCCCCCCACCAAACCATACCAGGCCACAGGTCCCCCACCCCAAAGCACCTTGTCCCCATGTTGATGGCGAGGAGGGCCTCTTCCCCACAACCCTTGCCAGTGGTTGTGGGGGTCTATGGGTGGGGGATTATCGGAATCTGGAAGCCCCCTTTAATAAGGGGGCCCCCAGAACCCTGCCCCCTATGTGAATGAGTATGGGGTACATTGTACCCCTACTCATTCACCAAAAAAGTCTCAAAAAAGAAAAAACACAGGAGACAATTAGGGACAAGTCCTTTATTAAAAAAGAAAAAAACAGTATCCCACGATGTACATCCACGTCAATCACGGCATGAGATGGACGAAAAAAAAATCCCCAAAAAGCTCCTCCTCAATGGGAGGCTCCCGCGACTGCTGTCTTTTTCCGTTTGACAGCTCTTATAAAGGCTAAGGAGGGGCCACTCAGTGACGTAAACGGGTGACCCCGCCCCTTTCTGACATGTACCGTCAGAGGGGGCAGGGTCACTCAGTTACATCACCGGTTGGCCCCGCCCTTGAGTATAAATAAACTGTCAAATCAAAAATAGGTCAGTTGGCAGGAGCCCTCCCATTAGGGAGGAGCTGTTTCAGGGTTTTCTTCTTATTTTTTGGGTCGTCATGTACCGTGATGGACGATGGATTACATTGGGGGACACTTATTTTTTTCTTTTTTTAATAAAGGACTTGTCCCAACTGTCTCTTGTGGTTTTTTCTTTTTTGACACTTTTTTGGTGAATGAGTAGGGGTACAATGTACCCGATACTCATTCACATAGGGGGGCCACCCTGCCTCAAAGCACCCACCCCCCCCCCCCCCATGTGGCATGTAGCCTAGTATGGGTCTGGAGGGGGGGCGCCAATGGTTATGGCCTGGCTGTCGGAGGCCCAAGGACAATTTTACCCTATTTCAACCAGAGATCATTTTTGCTGCAATCTTCTTCCTGGTTGTACTTTTTTTCCAGTCATGTGCAGTCTTACCTATTCGATTTTAACAGGACAAATACTATAATAACTAAATGAATATCGTTAGTCTGGTATGGTGACTAATGCGAAACATTTTCTAGCATGTCCCTTCAGAAATCTCTTTAAAGCGGAGTTAATTGTTTTTTTTTTAAATTACAAACATAGTATACTTAATTGGTCTGTGCAATGGTTTTTTTTTTTGTTCTCTACTGCTCCTCCATTCTGAGTGCCCCAATAGCAAGTCCCTTGCTATGGGAGCACTTGTGGTGGCTCAATCCTGTGGCAGGCTGTGTGCTTCTATTGAAACACACAGTGTGGCTTGGTCCCACCCCCGCTCCCTCCTCACAAGATTTGACTGACAGCAGGAAGAGCCAATGGCTCCCACTGCTGCCTCCATGTCCACTGAGGGGAGAGAGAGAGCAGCACTGGCTCGAGATCGGGCTTCAGGTAAGTATATAGGGGGGTGCTGGGGGAGCTATCCATGGAAGGTTTTTTTACAGGAATGCATTAAGGTAAAAAGCCTAAAGCCTTAAAGTGTTAACCCACAACAGTAAAATCAGTCTGTATATCCAGTAAAGCATGCTTGTTATACTCACCGTAGAACCTAAGGCGTTAATCCTATGCATTGTGTAAAAAGGCTGCTTGATCCTGCCTTCTCTGATCCTCCCCTTCTTCCACAGTGCCCAGTCCATCTCCTGATAGTACAGAGCCTTGGGGGCACTCTGCACATGCTCAGTTTGGTGTGTATTGCTAGAGAGTTTTTTTTTCTTGGGAGACTGCATGTGATTTGCACAGGGCCAATCAGCACTGTCCAGACAGAGTTTCAGGGGTCCTGCCACCGAATAGGACAGTCAGAGTAGAATGAAAACTCCTCCTACAAGTTTTAACCACTTGCTTACTGGGCACTTAAACCCCCCTCCTTCCCAGGCCAATTTTCAGTTTTCAGAGCTGTCGCTCTTTGAATGACATTTGTGCGGTCATGCAACGTTGTACTCAAACAAAATTGGCATCCTTTTTTCCCACAAATAGAGCTTTCTTTTGGTGGTATTTGATCACCTCTGCGGTTTTTATTTTTTGCGCTATAAACAAACAAAGATCGACGATTTTGGAAGAAAACCTTTTTTTTACATGTTGCTATATTAAATATCCAAAAATAAAAAAACAAATGTATTTAGACCAATATATATTCTTCTACATATTTTTGGTAAAAAAAATCGCAATCGGCGTATATTGATTGGGTTGCGCAAAACTTATAGCATCTACAAACTATGGTTTATGGCATTTTTATTATGTTATTTTTTTTTTTACTAGTAATGGCGGCAATCTGCGATTTTTATCGGGACTGCGATATTGCAGCAGACATGTCTGACGTTTTTGACACATTTTTGGGACCAATGACATTTATACAGCGATCAGACATTTAAATATCCACTGATTACTGTATGAATGTCATTGGCAGGGAAGGGGTTAACACTAAGGGGGCAGTGAAGGGGTTAAATGTGTTCCCTGTATGTGTTCTAACTGGGGGGGGGGGGGCTAACAGGGACATAACAGATCTAACTGATCCCAATCACATCGAGTCACCGCCGCGGGCACGCTCACGCAGCGTGCGGCGGTGAGAGCGTGCCTGGCATGAGCCAAAGGGGAGGATGTCTATTGATGGCCTCCCGGCAATTTAGATCCGCGCTGTAGCCGTCAATTGGCTATGGCGCGGGTACGAAGAAGTTAACCAGACACTGATAGAAGTCACAAGACTGCTATATACTGCTGATGCAAAATGTATTTAGCGATTTATATTTACTAAAATAATGGCATTTCCATGTTCTGTGTACTGTGGGAGACCAGATATAGGTAGTGCAGGGTCCTGGGTTTAGTAACACTTTAACTCCTTATAGTAACATTTTTCTTTTCTGATCATTCCATCCTCCCTCTAAGGCCCCTTTCACACATACTGTCCATTTTTCAGGCAGACCTGATAGGATGCTCCATGCACCTCTATGGAGTGGCGGATGTCAGCAGTGACATGTCCACTGACATTCGCTGCTATCCAATCCGATCTGGTCCGTTAAATCCAAATGGATGGAAACCCTATTTTCCATACGTCTGGCGAATGGGATCGGGTGAAAACGGACAGACGGATCCTTTTCATCTGATCACCCATAGAGGGGAGCGGGGCTCTGACAGGATCAGTCCCTGCACAGTGAGCGGAGAGGGACCTATCATCCGTCGGCTTAGCGGGGATCAACGGATCGATCTCTGCTGAGCAAGCGGAGTCCGTGAAAACTGACAGCCCCGTGTGAAAGATGCCTAACAAAGATTCAAACAAAATGTATCAAAATGTGTAACTTTTTGTGCGGCAAGGCAGCGCTTCCTGTTTTTCAGCCTAGGCCAGGCTCCACTGCTTCCTAGGATTGCTAGGTCACAGCTATCCCAGGAGGCAGTGTACTGTATATCTGCGCATGCGCATCATTTTCTGTGCATGCTCACAAAATGTCACCGGCAAACAGAGTGCCCAGATACCTAAATTGGTGGTGATGTGAGCATGTGCAGGAAAACTCCCGCACATGCACAATGTGCAATTGTGCCACCAGAGCCTGCCAGGCAGTTGGGACCTGGTGGAGACCAGGGGCACATCTGCACACGTGCAAGAACTATAAGGCCTTATATACACGGGCGTTTTTTGACGCCGGCGTTTTTGGGCGTTTTTGCAGCTCTCTATGTTATTCAATGGCCCTCTAAAAAGGCCGGCGTTTTTGAGCAGTAGAGGGCGTCGGTGTTAGTGAGTTGTTTCTAGAACGCAGGACCAGTGCGTTCTGAGACTGTAGCGTTTTGACGTTTTTTGACGCCAATCGGCAGACCGCTCACTAACGCCCGCTAACACCGTACCAGCGTTTTTTGACGCCAACGTTTTTAGGTTGAAAAATAGCAGAGGACTGATTTTTTTTTAAAAACGCCTATTGACGCCGACGCTCACTAACGCCGATGCAAAACGCAGAAAAAATGCTGATTTTTTTCAAAACCTCGGACTCGACGTTTTGCTTATTTTTTTCAGACGCCCGTGTGTATGAGGCCTAAAGATGGCGATACAGAGCAGGGAATAGATGTGGCAGTGAAGTTCCACTTTATGAATGCGTGGGCCAAGTATTGGTTTATTTTGCTGTTAGAGAATAGTGGAGAAAGCAGAAGCACGCCGCAAAGTATAAAGCCATTAAAAGCGGAGAGGAGTGGTCATAAAATATAATACAAAATTTATGAAAAATCCAGGAGAGAATGATATTTTACAAACCCAAAGTGTTGAGAAGGTGAACATTTACACAATACAAATGAAGAAAATTCCCCTTTAAGCACAAAGGCATTTTCTGCTCTACAGAAAGTTGTGGAGTCTTCAGCCTAAGTCACAGCTGGTTCCTGCCTGACGGACTGAGGTCTGAGGCTGAAATATAACCTTAAAAGGAGACAGCCACCATCCACAACTGTGCTGTGTGAGAGGGGAGCAGCTGCTGCATAAGTGACAGTGCGCAGGAAGGAGGAGGGGGTTCAGGACCAGTTGACCATGCAGGGACAGAGCAAAGCAGAATGGCTGCTGGAAGGAGAGAATAGGGATCTGGCAGTGCTGAGCCAGTCGGTGTACAGTTACAGCAGTGTTTCCATACTTAGCACGCTGACTAGAATGATCAGCTACGAAGGCTGAGCCTGGGGGAGCGGACGGCATCCTAAATTTACCCAAGGGCAAGCAAGGGTACAGTCCAGGCTGCTCGTAAGAGAAGATATCAGGCTCCTGAAGGCTTTCCCCTGTCCTTTGTTCAGGACATCTCTTTGTGGGCCTGTACATTTTTTCTTAAATTTGGCTTTATTGTATGCCATCACTAAATATGTAACTGTGGCAGGACACAATGAATAATAAGCTTCTAAATGGAAAAGTGGCATTAGATTTTGGGCATATCATTTGGCAAAAAATAAAAAAAATAGGGCCTACAGAAGGAAATAAAGCCTATATGTGCCATAAAATAAAATGGTTATTGTGTAGACACATACCCATCCGTGAGAAATCATCAAGTCAGGCACTACCACAGCTTGTGGAACCCAAGAAGGGATACATTTACTGAATATCTTTATGGAGCTTGGAATGATAGTTTTTGGTTATTATAGTAGTGTTTGTCCTGCGTGGATCTGAATGAGGAGTACAGTGGAGGCACTGCACCTATTGCTTTGTAGCTATACCCATCAGAGTGGACCTCAAGTCTTGAAGGAGGCCCCTAACTCTGCCAGCCACTGTCTGGGGACTATTTGATTGGGCAGGTTATAAAACCCTTCCTGGGGACTATGCAGGACACATTGAATAATAAGCTTGTAAATGGAAAAGTGGCATTCGATTTTGGGACATATCATTTGGGGAAAAAATAGGGCCTACAGAAGGAAATAAAGCCTATATGTGCCATATAATAAAAAATACAGTGGAGGCACTGCACCTATTGCTTTGTAGCTATACCCATCAGAGAGGACCTCAAGTCTTGAAGGTGGCCCCTAAGTCTGCTAGCCACTGTCTCTGGACTATTTGATTGGGCAGGTTAGAAAACACTTTCTGGGGACTACGCAGGACACAATGAATAATAAGCTTGTAAATGGAAAAATAGCATTTGATTTTGGGACATATTTGGCAAAAAAAAAAAAAAAAATAGGGCCTACAGAAGGAAATAAAGCCTATATGTGCCACAAAATAAAAATTACAGTGGAGGCACTGCACCCATTGGAGAGGACCTCAAGTCTTGAAGGTGGCCCCTAACTCTGCTAGCCACTGTCTCTGGACTATTTGATTGGGCAGGTTAGAAAACCCTTTCTGGGCACTACACAGGACACAATGAATAATAAGCTTGAAAATGGAAAAGTGGCATTAGGTTTTGGGACTACTGTCTGCCATCACCACTTATCTCCTCCACCTCCCCTCTTTCTTCACGTATTTCTACTGATCCATATGTTTGTGTTCACAATCCTACTACTGCCCAATTCTGGTGCCTGTAGACCATCAGACAGTGCATGCACATCTGACCGCCCTAGAAGCTGTATGGTCAACCTTTGCACCATTCTTCTAACACAGCTTATGGAAACATTCAATGTTTAGGTGAAATGTGTGGCAGAACTAATATATCTATTATTGCGAGCACCCCAAAATTGCTCAAGGGGTCCATTTGATGTACCACAGAGGGCATCACAAAAGAATATGTAGGAGAGATTTAAAGCTGAAGCTTACTCTGCTTATTTCTCGCCTTTCCTGGTATTTCCTTTGCACCCTCGTGAACACATTATTGAAAATTTTAATTAAAATCTTTCTGTTTTTTATGACATACCTTATTTTAGACATCCCTTGGTCCCTGTGCTTCTTTATGCAATGCAGACATATCATGGCTGGTGGGAGGGAACTGTACATAGCTTTCTGGAAAACGTCACAATACCCTGCCTCCAGAACCACCAGCCTCAAAGCAGGCAGTGGGCTGGCTCCTGGGAAGAATTATCCACATATCAAAATGTCTTGATGGGTAGATATCAATCTGGAGGAGCAGGAGTTCCTAGGCAGACCGCATTTGCATGCAGGCCACCCTAGGTAATGCCCACATGTAATGCTGACCCTCCATGATTAAAAAAACTGAAATTCAATGAATGAAAGGGAGTGGGCCAGGGACAGTAAACCTGGAGAGACTAGAGCTAGATGATGCTGGAAGGCCTGCAGTTAGGAAATGAAATGGGCTCTATCTGTCATGCAGCAACTTATAATACACACCATGAGAAGCTCACAGTGTGCAGTGAAATCAGAGCAAGCTATTTCAGTACAACTGTACAAGACTAAAGGTAAGGCTGGAGTTCAGCTTAATAAAGAATTCCAATTTCCAATATCCAGTTGCTTATCACTGGTATCCCTCTTACATATAACACTGCTGATATCTATTGGGCTTTGCGATGTCAGAACTGTAAAACAATCATAAATAAGTTAGAGCTTTAGCAATGCACTTTTGATGTAGCGCAGATGATGCTTTGCTTTAGAATACTCAGGAGCCTATTATTTTTTTCACAACGTATCAAGTACAGAAAACAGCTAAAGTCATTCAAAATTCATGGGCTCTTGACTGTTGGGCGCCTTAGGACACTAATGCAATGTTGTGTTGCTAATTTAGTTATACTGCATAGCAGAGTTCTTCTTTAATGGGCCCTCCAGTGTGACGGTGACCCACGGTCCGGCATATATAAACAGAGGTTCCAGTTTAGGACTGCCCAGAATGTAAAGTTACACATAGCTACTGGGTTGCATAACTATGGCTGTTAGCTCTTTATAGTACCAGCTTTTTTCTTCCCTAGAACATGTGACAACACCTGTGACAGACGCTCAGAAGACTAAAGATGTTATTTCAGCTCCTTATTGCTATCTTTAGGTCATCACACAAAGAACTGTGCTTTGGAATGCCATTCAACACCAGTCTGCCCCATATAAAACTACTATAAAATTCCTGCTCACCAATGCGGCAATCCCCAGTGACCATTCCACATATCCAGTGGCCCAGAGAACTGATGGAACAACAAAAGCCTCTTGGGTATGTGTCATTCAACACTTGACAATTCTATGGGCCAGCTCTTTGGGCACCATGTCTAATACGCTTGGGAGCCTTTTCCATAGAATTCTCTTGGCAATTTTTTTACGAGTTACTCGCCAGGTCTTTCCTCAACCATTCCCTTTGCATGGGTTTGAGGTCAACTTTCAGAATGGGAAAACAAATAAATAAATTTTTTGTCATTTGGTTAGTTATTCTTTAAAGCAGGGGTCTGCAAACTTGCTAAAGAAAGAGCCAGTTTACTTTCCTTCAGGCTTTACGGGTACCAGGCTGTGCCCAGTGGAATTAAATAATGCCAGATTAGGTTTTTAGTATTAGATGGAGAAATAATTGGCTTTGTTGGAAAGAATAGTGCCCCATTGTTAGCATCAGTGGCAGAAATTATGTCCCATTGTTGGTGTTAGTGACAGTAATTATGCCCCATTGTTGGTGTTAGTGGCAGGAATTATGCCCCATTGTTGGTGTTAGTGGCATAAATTATGCCCCACTGTTGGTATTAGTGGCAGAAATGACGCCCCATTGTTGGTGTTAGTGGCAGAAATGATGCCCCATTGTTGGTGTTAGTGGCAGAAATGATGCCCCATTGTTGGTGTTAGTGACAGTAATTATGATCCATTGTTGGTGTTAGTGGCAGGAATTATGCCCCATTGTTGGTGTCAGTGGCAGAAATAATACCTCAAGGGCGGGGCAAAGGGCCACAGTTTGGTGACCACAGTTTTTGAGGATAAGTTTACCTTAGGGAACATATTCCGCCCGTTTTTAGGGTGGAACATGTTTCCGTTCCTGCAGCCACTCACTGATCTGCTGCCTCTGTGTGACAGCAGTACAGGGAGAAGTTGCTCTCACTTTTTGAATAGAGTGTGGCCGTGTGGGGTCCCGCCCACACAGATGCATCATTCATTTACATAGTTTACTCCGGATGTCAGCTTGTAGTTCTCAATTAACTCCCACGGTGCTGTTGAGCACTTTGGTAGTCCATTGATTCGTCCTCTCAGCATGAAACTGCCTGCCCATATGATGTATGTGCAGGAGCTATGCATGGCACCAGCGATCTGCTGATTGCTGATACAATGCTTTCCAGGCTCCTAAAAAAAAAAAAAAATGTATTACATTATTCAAATTTTTTACCTGCAAAAAAATGTGCATTGATTTTTTTTTTAAAGGCAAACGTATCCTTTAAGTATATCAGCACACTTTAGGTGTCATGCACACAGGATGGTTTGTTTTTTTTTTTCCTCTGGACTCCCAGGTAGGAAAACACAGCTTAAAATATGCACCTAAAGATGCTTTTGCATGCATGTTTATGTACACTTGCTAATTTGGAGTTAATGCATTCCATTGGGCAGAATATTCATTTATACTAGGCATTAAAATGTATTAACATGCAAACACGCCTAAACACATCTAGAGCTACAGCACATTTATACGTGTTTATTCCTCTTCTGAACATGTAAGTGATGCAAAGACACATGGGCCAACATAGAAGGGCATTTATAAGCAGAAAAAAAGTCAAACGCCTGTAAAAGAGTCTGACGTTTGATGTCCTGTGTGCATGGGGCCTTAAAGTGATACTAAAGGCTCGTAGTTTTTTTTTTTTAATAACAAACATGTCATACTTACCTCCTCTGTGCAGCGGTTTTGCACAGAGTGGCCCCTAACTCCGTCTTCTGGGGTCCTCCAGCAGTGCTCCGAGCTCCTCTTCTCGAGTGACCACCACAGGGAAGCGCTTCACTGGGGTCACCTGTGCGGGCGCACTCCTATGTCCTGCTGTTGCACGTACTCACACAAACAGCGAGACTCAGCCCCGCCCCCGGCTCCCGAGTCACTGGACTTGATTGACAACAGCGGGAGCCGATGGCTCCCCTGCTATCAATCCAGCCAATGAGGACCGGAGCAGTTCGGGTGAGCTGTGAGGCTCGTCCCCACCGCTGGATCGTTTTGGGCTCAGTTAAGTAAAGGGGCTTGGGGGCGCTGCTGCAAGGGAAAAGGTTTTTCACCTTAATGCATTGAATGCATTAAGGTGAAAAACCTTGAGGGTTTACAACCCCTTTAAAGCTTTATTCAGTAGCACTTAGGCTACTTTCACACTGGGGAATCGGGGGAGGTAGCGGTAAAGCCCCGCTAGCTTTAGCAGCACTTTACCGCTGTTATAGCAACGCTTTGGCGCCGCTTTAACAGGTGTTAAAAAAGGGGGTTAAAAGCTCTGGCACACAGCATTTTGAAGCGGCTTTAAGCCACTTCGGAAGCGCTGCCCATTCATTTCAATGGGCAGGGACGGTGGAGGAGCGGTTTTTACACCG
This sequence comes from Glandirana rugosa, assembly GCA_018402905.1. Taxonomy (NCBI): domain Eukaryota; kingdom Metazoa; phylum Chordata; class Amphibia; order Anura; family Ranidae; genus Glandirana; species Glandirana rugosa. The sequence goes on along the minus strand of BLSH010123456.1, from coordinate 736,501 downwards.
TTCCTGCACCACCCCAAAGCACTCGGGCTTTCACACTGGGGTGGATTGGGGGAAGTTTTTGAGGCGCTTTACAGGCGCTATTTTTTAGCGTTAAAGCTCCTGAAAAACGTCCCAGTGTGAAAGGTGTCTAAGAGCAGTGGTTCTCAACCTCAGTCCTCAAGTGCCCCCAACAGGCCATGTTTTCAGGTTTTACTTTATCTTGCACAGATGCTTTAAATCAATGTTAAGTCAATGGTTTGGTATTTTGGACTGCTATTTTATCTAAGGGACATTCCCAAATCATGGCCTGTTGGGGGTACTTGAGGACCGAGGTTTAGTAACACTTTAAGCTGCCCGGTTTTTAACCAATTTCTGCATGATCGTTTTTAAATCCAATTAAAGCAATGTGATCCTTTTTAAACCCATTCAATCTGTAAGCATACATTCACCTTCACTTAGCTTCCCCCACTGCTTCGTTCAGCCATTAAGAGTATAGAAAAAAAATGTGGACTCCCAAGTGTGGGACAGAATGTGACAGTGTCCGTGTTTGGTAACTGGCCCAGCACTGTCACATGCCAACTGGTAGACAGTCACCCTGTGTAAGTTCTAACTGGATATCGGACTTGAGCTTACAAAGGACTGGCTTTTCTCGTCCTGCTGAATGAAGGGGAGAAGAAAAAAGATGGAAGATAAATAGGTGCTGCTGAGGATGAGGGCATTAAAAACAACCTGTTGCTTTTCCCTGCATGGTTCACTTTAAATAGCAAAGGGGGCACCACTGACTATCACATTTTCACAATATGGTAAAGCCAGAGGACACATAACTCTACCTTTTTGCTAAAACAATAAGGTGCAGTTCCACTTAGGACAAGGATAAGGAGGATTTATTTCTTTAAAAACTAGAGGTCCTCAACTTCTCCGAGTCTGCTCTACACATGTACATGCGGTATCTGAGAGCCGCCGAACAAACCCGAGTATTACAGTCCACATAAATTTCCCCTTAATGGTTTCTATTTCATAAGCTCAGCATTTTTTGGCAGACTTCTGGTCATTGTAGATGATTTGGGCTGTCAAGCCTTAAGCAGACCATTAGGGAATCCCAAATAACACAAAGGACGGTCAGGCACTAAACACTTTATTTTTGTAATTCTAGCCTCCCCAAACATTTAACAGTTACACTGTGGGAGAGACAGACACATGGTTGTCTCATAAAGCAATGATATAATGCAGATATTGTATGACATTGTTACACCCAAATTCCCCTTCTATCTTACTTTCACTTTTCACCCCTTCTTGGCGCTGTTACAGAGATATTTTCGAATCCTCTCTTTCCCTGGTTGAAACTGAATCTTAAGCCTGAACCACTGGATGCAGCCACATGTATTAAAACGGAACTCTGGAGGAGCTGTAGAAACTACCCTTGCGTTGGAGCTCTCCACACAGCATAGGGTTAAATGCTCATTTCTGCCTAGAGTACCAGGAAAAAAGACAATTTTTTACCATATCCCTTGCTCCCCGTCACCATGCAGTCCCCATGCTTCCTCCTTTCTCTGATGCTCCAAGTTATGGACTAGCCCTCGAAATCCTCATTTACAACACCGGACTCTTGGACCTGCATTGTATGCGATGACATCACTGCTGTGACCACTAGATGGAGCGCTAAAGAGAAGAGGCTTTGGGGGACCAGTGGCATGAAAGAAGGAGCATGTGAAGGGTAAGGTAAGTAAATAGAGCTTTTTACTGGCACCCTAGGCAAAAACAAACACTTTCCAAAAAAAATACCATGCAAGTGTGTTTTTTTCAGTTCCCCAGGGTTCAATTTGAAGGAGTTAAATCCACTACAAAAAAGTGGTGTTTTGGTTATAGGTGGTGCCTGGTGGTCTGAGTCAGCCCCTGGCCTGGATGCTCCAACAATAATATCTCCCTGCCATAATCCCTGGCTCTTTTTCTTTCCAATTGGAAATTTTGGGAGTCACTGTCCATCTACTAAACACTGAATATCGTTTTTGGATGCATTAGCAAGAGCTGCTTATTCTGCCCATGGCAACTAATCAGATCCTTCCTTTTGTTCATTCCATACTGCACTAGGGACAGTTTAGCTTGATTTTACTTTACACAAGTTTACCTAGGAACAGAAGAGCTTAATTTAGTTTAAACATTTATCATATTAATGTATATAAAATGGCAAATCACAAACTAAACATACCTAGTAAGATTGTTCGCTGTTTTTGTTCAATTAACTGACAATGTAACCTGCATGTTATTAGACACACGAAGTTGATATTTTTCCATGTGATTTCAGGTTCAGTAATGGAGAGACCCTTGTTTAGGCTTTTTTATTATTCAGTCCAATATCTGCATTTTGAGGTTCCCAGATCCTCGAGAGGTAAGTATATCCCAGGTGGAGTACTCCTGAACTAAATTACAATAGTAATAAATAAGCAGCAACACAGCATTTAGGGTTGAGAGGTGTGAAATGTGTAACTGGGTGTCTCCTTTTAATATAGGATATTAAATGGGATTAAATAATAAGCAGAAAGAACAGGACCCCCTTGGAAGTCCCAACACAGGTCTACAACCAAAGTTCCTGAGAGATACAGTGGATGTTGAACAACTCCTTAGCATTGTACCATAAAAATGAAATATTAGTAACCCTTTAACCTGCACAGTTCCAGAAATTACAATAGCCTTTTCACTCCTTCTACCGCCCTTCCATCTGGAATTCTGCCTGTTACACTCTTAGGTCCAGCTGTCATTTTACACCCCAGGGCCACCTCATGTTTCTGTAGCTGTCAGCTGTCATTGTTTGATCCCTGTAGCCACCAAGGATAGACATGTAAAGAACACTGCTTGCACTCATATCACACATTCTGTTCCTACATCCTCCAAAAGAGATCCATCTCATATCAGCCATACTGACAAGGCTTTATACATGTACGTATGAATGACATAATCACTGTGAAAGCCATTACATCATGCAGCTTTCACCGAAGCCATGGTAACATTTTATGGAATGACATCACAATAGCTGTGGAGATGGTAGGATGAGTATATTCACACAACACACAGGGATTCCATTCATTTAAGCCATATTTCCCGGCATGCCCACACATCGCAACCCCCGCCCACTACCAACCTCTGTAGGGTGCCAAGAATAGGACCAGGTGTCAGACCTAGAACAAGTGGTGGATAACCCAACTCCCTTGCCACCACATTCCTCTCTATCATTTTCCCCTGTCTTTTCTCCTTTTATATAAAAATATGCCCACCCTATGTTTACCATTACAGCTATATGACTATACTTGCCCTGTCCCCCATTTGACTAATGTTGCTGTACTGTATTTGCAAAAGTAATATGAATTCACCTCTAGACATTCCCTTAAAGAATACATGGGATGGTCACACAGGTGCATTATGGTCACACAGGTGTTGGGAATCTATGTATTTATGTTAGAATGTATCTTACACCTGGATTGCTATGTATCTTTTGATATGTCAGTCATGATGAACTTTTGTGGGCATGCACTCCACCCCCTTGTTGTCGCTCAATACCCCTTCCCAAAAAGTTGTTCCACCACACCATTTTCCTATGGCCCCTAGAAAAAAATAATTAAAGAGTTTGCAAAAAAAAAAAAGATGGCGGTGGAAGAGGACTTGTGATTGCTGGAGGAGGCCAAAGTAGTTTGTAAGTTTGCCCTAAAGGTCAAGGTGTACACTTGTACCTTATGGGAATTGTCCTGGGTACCCTGTTACTAGTCTCTGCCAAGATATAAATATTTCATTCTGATTTTGGGTCCCTTACTGTACCTGTTAAGTCACTGACCTGGAACTAGAATGCAGAACAAGAAACTTTACTGGTTGCATTCTTGGACAGGTGAGTGATTCTCTAGGCAGTGAAGTTAAGAACAGGTTGACAATTGTAGAACCTATACTGTTTAAAGAGTCAGCATTGGCATCTAAAATACTGTTCACTTAAATGTATAACGGAGAGGTGAGTGTGGTTACACTTACCACACCTCCAGTCCTCAGATCTTCAACTGCAAGGTTTGGTCCTATGTGCGCATCATCTCAGTGGTTCTCAGCTACTTCTGTCCAGCTGCAGATTGGCATATAGTGGGCAGAAGTGTGCCAGAGGTTCACCTCTGCAGTGGTCTGGATTAGTGGCAAATAAATAATTGGTAATCACATGATTACCTTCCTCTGAATCCCATGTGCTTGTTGTCTTGGAGTTCTTCTTTAACACAACTTGTAAAAAACACACTTCAATGCTATGAACCTATAGCAAGTACAATAAATGCTACAAAACTCAAAATTCCCATGTATACAAGTGCTAACATTGTTTTTACATTTAATTTGCTATTACTGTACTGGTGAGGCTGTAAGGTCACATGCTGATCACCTCATCAAAAGTAGGCAATGAGCAATGACCCCTTTGATATTGAATTGGGAACTTGCAGTCCTCTTGGATCATTAAAAGCTTTCTGTTATTTAACACCCTCAGCCCGTTCCAACGCTCGGCTCCTAATAATGTTGGGAGCAGAAGAGTCCCTGGGATCACATTATCGCTAGGATTCAGTATAATACATGCACTGAATTCCGGCCATTGCTTCATTTTTTTAAGCTTGTACACGCCATAGCTGCCAACATGGTCAAATTATATCCAAGGACATAATACCTGAGTAGGTGACTCATGATACTCATGATAAGATATAATTAGAACTTCAATGCAATCATTGCATATACTGTATGTGTATATATATATATATATATATACATATATATCAAACCTCTTTGCATTCTAAACACACCACTGCAAAATGTTAAAGGCCAAGATACAACAAATTGATAAGAAGAATTTATAACATTTCCAGAACAGGGTTTTTTATGGTGAAGATGATCTATGTTAAAGGAACAGTCCACCAAATGCTGGTATTTCACAGTTTGTATAATAGATCCTGGAACTACCTGACAATTTATTATATGTCTTGAGAACTCTGTTGGTGAGATCTCTGTGCTAGGTTCCTGGGTCTACATATTTGCTGCCGTTATTTTAAGTGATTTCCAATCTCCTTGTTAAGTTTTTAAATGTATTTTATATTATTAAAAATGCAGTAGGAGAAGCTGGACCTCACAGAGGTGGGTGGAAACATCCAAAACCCCCAGTTGGGTCTTGTCAGGGTGGCCGAGTGGTCAAAACCCCCAATTGGTGTGGTTCAGAGTCAGGAATTATATCAGGAAGATCTCACTGTAGAAGTATCCAAGACATATAAAAAGCCAGTAGTTGATTCAGCTCACCATGATCCACCTTTAGACCTTTAAATATCACTTTTTGGTGGACTGATCCTTTCATGCTGAGGATCATTTAAAGGTACAAATACTAACAAAGGTCTAAATTCTAAAATCTAGGTCTTCCCTTTGCAATTCAGAGGCAGCCAAGAACAGAGTACAGTATGGACTAGTGTCTCTATTCAACCTTACCACTATGTAACTATTTACAATCAACCAGATGGCTTTGCAATAATTTAATTTCATTCATTCACTTCCAGAAATGCTTCCAAGTTATCATGTCTGTGGTTCTCTCTCCAAACCATTTTTTTTTTTAAATATTAAATTCACAAAGCCCTGAAATAAAAATAATGATTTTTATTTTAGCCATGCGACTGGAATTTTGACATTTTATTTGATTGAAATTTTAAATCTTATTGGATTGAAAATGCAATCCTTAAATATCTTTATCCTGGTACAAAAGTGTTGTAAATTAAAGTTTGTATAATGACTTCCTTTTGCGTCATGTATGTTGGACAGTGGTGTCCAAGTTAGGCAATTTATACAAGAAGAGATTTTGAAGAATCTAAACCATTCTGATGCAATTACAGTACAATATTACCATGGATTGCCTCATATTGATTGTAGCAGGCCAGCACTGACAGTTAGTAAGTCAACTAGACAGGCAGAAAAATTATTGGCTGATTCCTGTTGTTCTTTCTTGATTAACAGGTATCTGCTAGTACTTTGTATATTCTTTAATGGAAAAATGAGTGTTTATGAGTTTGATCATTCCTGTTCCATGTTCCAAATGCAAGCCCTGGTAATCTGGGTACGTTTAGTCCTTCAGAGTCAGGAACAGTTGTATGATTGAGATACAATTATGAATTAAGTATTTGTTTAGCTGAAGTTTTAGATTTATTTCCCAAGTCTCCCAGAGCTGTATATGGTGCTTGCATTAGTCTTAATCTAGAATAATAAGCAGATTGGGAAGCAGCCTTCCGGTCAGCTGCCTGGCTTTGAGTACTGGTTTGTCTAGCCAGCTTAATGGAATGCTGAGACCTGTAGTTCCTCAGCAGCCAGAGACGTGTGTAAACGTATCTTCGCCAAAAGCAATACAAAAAACAGACATGAAGCATATGCCACAGAAGGATCAAGAGTCTCCTACCTGCTCTCACAAGAAGAAAAGCCGCTAGGCAGCAGAACAAAACCCCTGGTCCTCTCATGGTGTCAAGCCAGGAAATTTGGGACGGTTGGCTCCTCTATATATATGCTGCAGCTGACGGCGAGGGGCTCAGGCGACACACACACACCCACGTCACTGCAGGCTCAACCACAGGTGGTCTCAAGCCATTGACACACTGGACAGTTCTAACCATTTGTGACCCTTATTAGGAATTTAGGGCAAGTGACCAGATTATTAACTCAGCTGTGACCGACGTGCAAAGACAGGGCTTTTTATGTATTCTTGTCTGAATAGAGAGCTTGTCAGGTGGGGGGAAAAGCAGGTGCCTGTCTGTATGTGACAGGCCCTTCAGAAGATTTACTGGGCCCCATTCACATGAGCACCACATTTTCTGTACCTGCATTAATGTGCAATGTACTGAAATATATTAATAATACTAAGAAATGTAAATGAATTTATACTTCTATGTGCAAAGCTTTTCTGCATTGCAAATGAAGAATGTATGTGCGTTTTGGTCGGATAGTTCTGTGGAAAATACAAAGTTACATAAACACACCTTAAAGGATCAGTCCACCCAGAAGAGGACTGGAAACCTTTGGCCTGGGGAGTAAGCAGAATCAAGTACCCCTTTAATGGTAGGGACAGATTTCTGTACATGTAGAATAGTACGTGTACTATGCAAAGTATAGCAGGTGCCACTGAGGGCATGGTGCAAGGTGGGTGTTCCTAAAGGCAACATCACACAGAGACGCACCTTTTCACATCTTCCAAAACCAGGTTGCTTAGCAGCTCTCCACGTTTGGTCAAATTGCATCTTCAGTCAAATTCCCCAAAGGAAAATCTATTTATTTTTTGTATTATAGATATTGTACTCCCTCTTTTTAATGTTTAACTTACTTGTTTGTTAACGTGTATTGTTGTAAAGAAATTTATTTGAGAAAAAAGAAACAAAATGTTTGCAAAAAAAAAAGAAAAAAGAAAGTTGATTCTTGAAGAACTCTGCATGGGAAGCGTGACTGTTATTTCAATTCTGAAGTGTTTAAATTTAGGGCCACCAGCCCAGCATATCTTGGGTACACAAAAAACAGACTCTGCTGTCCAGAAAGACAAACCATCACTGATATGTTCCCACAGCTACCAATGAGAATAAAACAGGACAAGTCTTATTGTAACTGATGGAGATTTAACTTCATTTGTTATCAGGAGCATACTGAAGTGTTCTGAAATAAGTAGGGAAGGCCAGCTTATTGTTTTGATGTTCCTTTTTCATTGGTGAGATTTCATTTTCCTTCATGCCTGGGAGATGCAACAGGAAGTAGGAGGAAATGTCAACAAAATAAGGGAAATTCCCTTGTTAGGGTTGCCACTGGAACATTTGTCCCCATTGGAAGATTTACCCTCACCTCTTGTTTTGCTGACAACCCTAAAGTGTAGTTTCTTGCTACTTTTTGTTGTAGTGACAATGGTCACCAGGACAAGTAGAGAGGGTGAATCTATCTAGACGGGACACAGACAATAAAAACATGGAAGAAATTCTTTCCCTACTCTATCTATTAAAAAAAAGTTTTGGCTTTGGCACACAGTTATTAGCAGATCCCATTGTAATCTGGCCAATTTTAGTTGGATCAGACAAAGATGGTTATGTCTATCACTACCCTAGGCCATCCAGGCTGATTTTTCTTGGGGAACACATGGGTTGCATTTAGTATATTCTGATCATTTATCCTGAGATGAGGCTGTGCTGGGGTTATACATACACCTGGCCATTCTATGCATTACACCAGGCAGATTATGGCTAGACATCTGACCAACACCTTGCACGTGTACCTGGAGCAGCTCTTACCTGCAACATGTGTCAATGTCAACTTTTTAAATAATTTTAACTCCATAATATTTAAGATGTGAGTGAGCCTAATGAAAAGGGTATGTCTTCTTCAGTGTTTGCATCATGTCATTCAGAAGGGTAATTTTAACAATCAGAGTGTTTCTTTATTGAACAAAGGTATGGTACATTCACAAAATATTGACAGAAGCAAAAATTGCATTATACAGTGACAGATCAAAGGTTAGCAAAATACACAATTGGTGAACCCATATACCGGTAGCTTCAAAACTACGACATAACCATCACAGATAACAGCCGACAATGCTAGGGGAGGAAATGTAGCAGCAGTCCCTTCACCCATTGAGAGGTCATTGAGACCCTGAGCAAGTGTAGCAGCCCCATTGCAATGCCTGGGAGGTAAAGTGTCCATCTTAAGCTGTACATGGCTGCCAAACCCTGTCAAATTTCTTGGGACAATTCCTATTAAAGTAGTTGTATACTCTCCTATCATTTTCAGCTAAGGAAGCTGACATCTTAGCAAACCATTGGATGGTTTGCTAGTTTGGTGGAGAGCACAATCAAGGAGACAGCTAGCATTTCCGGCATGCTGGGAATATTAACTCTTCTTTGACACTATCAAATCGATGGGTAGACAACCGCTTCAATGTATGTTAACTTATATAGAGGAAGAACGGCATTAATAGCCCTTTCCTACGAACTCATGGAGGGAGGGGAATGGGCGTTCCATCTGAGAATAATTTCTCTTTTGGCATAATAGAATAGGTATGCTAGCACTAGTTTAGTACATCTAGGTCGCTGTTCGTCATCTTGAATTCCTAGCAGAGCCTGGAGGGACAGTTGGAGATGACCATTAATGAGCTCCACCACCTCCACCCAGTACCTAGCAATTCTCAGGCAGCTCCAGAAAATGTGGAAGTACAACCTCTCCCCCCCACACCTGGGGTATTCTTGTGACCTCTGCAGGTAAATCCTATGGAGTCTCTGGGGGGGTGTAATAAACCCTATACAAAAATTTTCCCTGGATCAACTTGTCCCTGGATGCGATCCATAACATTACACTATCTTCCAGACAACCTTCCCTACATTATTCTGGAAGGTCGGCCTTCCATCTTTCCCAGAGCCTTTCCATCTTGGGAGACTCCACACTCAGCAAAGCCAAGTACAGGACTAACAGGGGCTTATCTAGGGATTCTTGTGCTAGCAATTCCTCAATGGGGTCCATAGCTAGATTTGGGGGGGGGGTCGGGAACTGAGCACCTGCAGCGTGGCGTAGATGCAGGTAGCCGAAATACATTCACCCAGGCAAATGGAACTTGGTTTTGAGTTCCGGAAAGGGGAGCACATCCACCCTTAATTTTGACGCCATATCTCGCCCACACCAGGGGATTGGGAATGGAGTGAAAATGTGGAAGATTGGGGTTTCCCCACAGAGGGGTATAGGGGGACCACCGATTGGGAAGGCCAAACCTATGCCTAGCTACTACCCAAACCCTCAACGTTGTTCTGGGAAGCGGAGGTCATTGTAGGCCCGGCTTCCCTGATAGGCCAGATTGTCCAGTTCCTGGAGCGACCCAAAAATGGACGCCTCCAGACATACAGCTGCATTGGCTCTAGAGCACACTAACCACTACCGAACCGTGACCATAATGGCCGCCCAATAGTGGATCCAGTAGTCTGGCAAGGCCAGCCCACCGCACCGCATCGACAGAGTCAAAGTTAATATGGCTAATTGCAGGAGGGCCCCGCTCCAAATGAATGAACCAGTACATCTATCCAGAAAAGAATCTGGGTATCCAGCTTGGGCAGGAGTGAAATATGTATAGAAATTTCGGGAGAAATATAATTTTGAACAAATTTATGTGGCCCAGGAGATTCAGTGGCAACAAATTCCATGAAGCACATTGTATCGATGCTGGGATAACACTGGTGCCAAGTTAAGGTCATAGAAGCAAAACGCACCGAACCTGGACACCCAGATATCTGAACTGATCAACCCACTGCATCGGGGTGTCTGTGGCAAGTTCTCTAGTCTGGGGGTCTAGGGGAAAAAGAACCGATTTCGTCCAGTTAATTTTAATGCCCAAAAACCTTCCAAATTCATTCAAGATGTCTAACGCTGCTGTTAAGGACTTGTTGGCATCCTGTAGGTATAAAAGTGTGTTGTCAGCGTACAGTGAGATTTTTTTCTCCAGGGAGCCCACTTTGAGTCCTTTAATCTGGTCCGAGCCCCGGATCAAGATAATGCAGTGTCAGCTAATACCCGCCATTCTGCAGCAATAGAACAGCCATAGCATAGGGAGTACCGTAGCAAAAAGTTTTATTCAAGGAAAGAGGATCCCTTAAGCGGCAATGAGGATTAACAAGGGTCTAGGGGCCATCTTCATCTTATGGGTGGCAAAGTCTCCAACCAGTCTGCAGCATCCAGATTGTCTTCCTGTCCACCATTCTCAGCTTAGCCGGGAAAAGCACATGGCATTTGATCCCCTTGGTGCGCAGGGCTGCCTTAACAGCATTGATGACTGGTGGAGCTTCTGGGTCTCTACAGAGAAATCCGGGAACAGCATTATGTGGTTGTTCTGATGAATCAGCTCCCTTGCTGCCCTTGCCGCTCTAAGCAGTTCATCCCGGTCCCTGACGCTGCATAATGGAAGTGCGGGGGGGCCTTGTGGGCCAGGCTGTGGTGGCATGCGGTGGGCCCTCTCAATTGTAAAGTAGGGAGACAATTAGGCCACAGGTAGCAAGGATCTGCACAGCTCCTCTGCAAAAACAGTGGGGTTCTTAAGCCTCGTACACATGGTGCGACTGTCGTACAACCGAACAGACCAAATCGTATGTTGGCTGATGTATCTCGCATACTGACATGAACTAAGCGATCGTATGACCAAGCTGAACATAGTGACTTGTTACGAGCGTATAAAGAGGAAGCTCAGGCGCATGTAATTTGTGAAGTAGGAACGTAGGTTTACACGAACGGACACTTCCGAGCGTTCCTGACTACGGAGCATGCGTGTTTTGCACAGTACAACTTGTTGGACCAACTTCTCTGTACACACGATACAACAGTTGTACAACCGGTTGTTGTACAACCAAAGTTTTCTAGTTTGCTCATACAACTTCTGTTGTATAACCGCCGTACGTCGGCTGCTCAAATTGCACATACTCATGGTTGGATGATCGTACAACGAGCAGTCGTAAGACCGTTTTCAGAAGACCGTCGCACCGTGTGTATGAGGCTTTACCTTCCGCCAGGCCGACTATCCGGAGGTTGTTCCGTCTGCATCTGTTCTCGGCATCCTCAGCGCGGTGCTTCAGCACCCTGATCCTGGAGTGCAAAGAGCGAAGCGTGTCTGGGTTGTCTGCCACGTTGTCCTCCAGTAGGCCTACCCGCATCTCAGCAGTAGTCAGGCAGGTGTGGACTTTGTCTAAGTCCTGCCGCATGAGTCTAACATCCAGCCTCGATCTTAGAGGTGAGGGTTGCCTGGCAAGCTGTGACCGCTGTCTGGCACGTGGTTATCGCCACCATTACCTCCAGGATGCCAGGGGCAGAAACTCCATCTGGGACACCATGCTAACACATGGCTGCTGCACACCGCTCCACTGAGGTTCCAGATTGTATAGAGCTGTTATTTCCGGAGAGAACCAAAGCTTTTTCCCTCCTCTGCCTCTCCCTGAGCGTTTAGGAGGCAGTCACCGAAATTTCCCACAGGAACTGGTCTCTAGGAACCTGGCCAGGATAAGATAAGTAGATGGCCTGCAGCAGAGCTCCGGAATAGACGGCCGCTCACTCTGCCATCTTAGACACGCCCCCCAGAAGGGTAACATTAAGTGTCTCAAATTTACTATAATTAACTCTGGATAGGTTTCTATATTCACAAAATCGATTTATAAGGGCAGGGAGGGCGGATGAAGAAGAAAAGGTCATCTACATACATCACAATTATTTGTTTAGTTTGAAATGCGTTTAGACCTGCGATACAGGGGTCAATAGCAGGTCAGAAAGAAATATGGGAGCTGCCATTGCTGACTTGTTTTTAAAGTGACTCTGTAAAGAAGAGAGTAAGTACTTGCCTTCCCTACCGTCCAAACCTCCAAATACCCCTCCATTTAAGAGGAATCACTAGGTTATATTTGTCCTGAAACTGACACTTCTGGGAGTGTCAATCTTCTTTGCCCCCTGCTGTGCTTAGTGGTTTCTCCATGTGACAACGACGTCACTTCTGTGTCTTGTAGTGATGTTGAGGTCAGTAGGAGGAACCATTAATTTCAGTGAAGGGATTCTTCTTCAGTGGAGTGGCGTTCGGTGGAATGGACAGTAGGAGAGGTAGGTACATAAGTTAACTTTTGGAACAGGATCAGGTGAAAGCTCCAGGTTGTCATCCTCATCCTTGCTTTAGTACTTATGAGTCATTGCACCAGTACAAGTATGAAGGTCAAGACTCTCAGCATGACTGTTTGCATGCTTCTTCAATTTCATGAACGCAGTAGGTAATGAGGCATAAATGAGAATAACAACTTTGAAGCTTGTGGCAAAAAAATGAGCATCACCACTCCCCGATTTGTACTCTGATAGGATACCTTTAAGAAGCACCTAGGAGCTGATGAGTGTACACTAGTCATTTTGAGAATGGATGGTGCTCAGTCACTCTGGCTGGACAGTCCACAGGTTCTGCTAAGGACATGGGGGAGATCAGAAGCATTATGGCCTATACATAGCTCTCAACTATCCCTTCTTGGAGGGACTATCCCTCTTCTGGGCCATAATCCCTCTGTCACTCTGCCATCACCAACTGTCCCTCTTTTAGGCCTGATGTGCAGATCTGTAGCAATAAATATATTAACTGCCAAAAGCTTATCGATCTTACTCCTTTTATTTTACAGCTCATTCTCAAAGTATTGCATTGCTTGTTATGGCACACTAGTTGGAAAATAACGATGCTGCACAAGGCTAAAGGACAAATGTTTGTGTAGATGAATGAGGAATGCTTGCAGTTTAACTGATACTGTTTGTTGGGTAAAAAAATTATAAAACCAGTCAACAAAAAAAATGTAATCCCCTCCCCCCTTTCCCTGATGAAGAATCCAGTTAATTTTTCTGTACAGGATGGGCTAACATACACTAATGCTTCCCTTATCCCACAGTATTGGGACAGTCAGCTATCCCGTCCTCTGCTCTGCAATGATGGAGTATTGGCAGGCACTCCTATCAGTGACCACATCCCATCCCGACGATGTGTCCGCTGGTGTTGCACTGATTTTAGGGTGGGCATGACCATTTTGGTGAGGAGTGGTGACAAGATCGGTTGGAGACCAGCAGGAAGAGCAAGCTTTGGGGGGCTGGTCATAACAATCAAAATCAGCAAGGAGTAAAGCTGGCCATACACTAATAGATTTTTGAATAAACATTCGTAGGAACGTTCATATGAAATTCTCATCAGTACATTTGATGGCATGACAAATGTCATTCAAAGGTACTACAATAACATTTTTGCTTCTAACATTCTACATTGGTATGAATCAGTGCCGGCCCGTACATAAGGGGTGCCGCCCCCTAATCCATGCGCCTGGCCCCTAATCTACATGCATGGTGCCGGACGTATGGATTTTAATGGGGGTTTTTTTTATAAGCACATGATTAGAGGATTGGCTTAAAAAAGGGTAGGCTTGGGGCGCAGAGCACTGCACCCTGAGCCCACCCAGTTGTATGACAATTGCAAATTAATATTCGCTATTGTCTTCCTTATTCTCCTCCCAGTCTCAGAACTCCCTGGCCCCAATCGAGTCTCAGGACACACTTCCTGTTCAGCCAGGAGGAGAAGCAACGGCCCCGGCTCTTTCTGTCCTCTGTCTCCTAAGGTAAGCACCTTCTCCCGCGGGGGGGGGGGGAGCGATGGGTGGCCGCTGCCTCCTTGTCTGTCTAACACCGGGGGGTGCTTGTGACGATCACCGCCTTCCCGTCTGCCGTCCAATAGCTGCCTTCCCTTCCGTCTCCCCCTACGTTAGTTTACCGCACCCCCCCCCCATCCGCCGCCCAAAAGCACCAACCGCCACTGGTATGAACTGACTTTCCCAAACAAAAAACACAATCATCGTAGCTTCCAGCTGTCCCTGATTTTTAGGGACTGTCCCTGATTTGGAACAAGGTCCCTCTGTCCCTCTTTCCTCTTCATTTTGGTCTGATCTATAGAATTTTATATAAAATGCAATATAAAATCTTTCAAATAGTGTTTCCCAATGCTAAACCTTTCAAAATGTCAAAAGCCAATATAAAGGAATAGTAGTGGTAGAAAAGAAAAGCAGCTGTGGGTTTAACTAATATTTTTATGTTCAACCACTTCAGCCCAGAAGGATTTACCCACTTCCCGACCAGAGCACTTTTTGTGTTTCGCTTTAACTGACAATTGCGCGGTCGTGTGACGTTGTACCCAAACAAAATTGACGTGTTTCCCACAAATAGAACTTTCTTTTGGTTGTATTTGATCACCTTTGCGGTTTTTATTTTTTGCGCTAAAAACAAAGAGCGACAATTTTGAAAAAAAAAAAAAATATTTTTTACTTTTTGCTATAATACATATCCAAAAAAATATATTAAAAAACAAATGTATTCATCAGTTTGGGCCGATATGTATTCTTCTACATATTTTTGGTAAATAAACTTGCTAAAAGTGTTTATTGATTGGTTTGTGCAAAAGTTATCGCTTGTACAAACTATGAGAATTGATTTATGGCGTTTTTATTATTTATTTATTTTTTTACTGGTAAAGACGGCGATCTGCGATTTTTATCGGGACTGCGATATTGCGGCGGACAGATCGGACACTTTTGACACTTTTTTGGGACCATTGACATTTATAAAGCGATCAAAGCTAAAAATAGCCACTGATTACTGTATAAATGTCACTGGCAGGGAAGGGGTTAAATGTGTTCCCTTACTGTGTTCTAACTGTGTGGGGGCTGGGCTGGCAGGAACATGACAGATCTAACTGATCCCGATTACAGGGATCAGTAGATGACTGTCGTGTCCCTTGACAGAAGGGAAACCGCCATGTTTACATTGGCAGTTCCCCGTTCTGCCTCTGTATTAGGCGATCACGGGTCGCCGGCGGACATCTAGTCTGCCCGACCCACGGCCACACTCACGCAGCGTGCGGTGGGCACGAGAGTGTGCTGCGCGAGACGCCGTTTAAAGACGCCGATTTGCGCAGGGCTGCCAACTTGTCACCGTTTATCTATGCGAGGTGGTCGGCAACTGGTTAAAATCACTGCTCCAGAAAAAACAATTGAATGAAAAACTTTTTTTTTTGCATTGATACATGTCCCCTAGGGCAGTACCCAGGTCCCCATAACTTTTTATGGCAATAACTTGCATATAAGCCTGTAAAATTAGCACTTTTGATTTTTCATGTTCAGGTCCCATAGACTTTAATAGGGTAGGAATGTTCTCACAAATTTATTACCAGTTTGCATGTTCTGGTGCGAACCGAACCAGGGGGGTGTTCAGCCCATCCCAAATAGGTAGCCGTTAGTGTAAGTAAATTGGTTTGGCTGAGAGCCAGGCCTGGGTTGAATCTGGGTCAAGGTAGAGTAACTCAGGGAGGCTGGATGATTCAGCAAGCAGCACCTCTGGTGCCTCCCCCCATTTTTTGGAACCTTGAAGAAGCTTCCAGATGCAGTGGGTGGAGGCTGAGAGTCACTGTTTGGAATATTTATGATGGCCCCAGCCAATCCCCAACAGAACGGGGCTAGAAGGGGCAGGCCACTTGATAAATAGCCATGAGCCATGCCAGCAGGGGCAGTCGGGTGGAAGATGGAGATGGAGTGCTGAGGAGGCTGTGAGTGGCCCTTGAGGGCGCCCCCTAGTCTGAGGGGGGGTGACTTTGGGCCTGGGGCTCGGGTGCTGGAGGGACCCTCTACAACACCCAGAGGAATCCTATCCTGGAGGCAAGGGATCAAGTGAAAGGACAGTACGCCTGGGAGATCTCCTGAGAAGTCAGCCGGGTGGGCTGGAGAGTGTTCAATCTGGGAGGACTATGGAGAGAGTGTCAGTCTGGAGGACTGTGGAGAAGTTAACCAGGAGGGCTAGTGAAAGAGGCAGCTGCAGCTAGAGAGGTTGACAGTGCCTGAAGAGGAAATGTGTTAGCTGTGTCACTCCAACGTTCTACAAGTATAGGGCTTGAGAGTCCCTGCCTGTAATGGGCCATTGCTACAAATCCTTTTAGAGTGAAACAGCTGGGAGTTCTGCAAACAAGTGACAGCTGGAGGAAGCAGAGGGATGTATATAGACTTTATATAAGAAAATACAGTATCTCACAAAAGTGAGTACACCCCTCACATTTTTGTAAATATTTTATTATATCTTTTCATGTGACAACACTTAAGAAATGACACTTTGCTACAATGTAAAGTAGCAAATATACAGCTTGTATAGCAGTGTAAATTTGCTGTCCCCTCAAAATAACTCAACACACAGCCATTAATGTCTAAACCTCTGGCAACAAAAGTGAGTACACCCCTAAGTGAAAATG
>BLSH010123456.1:655731-668499 GCA_018402905.1 Glandirana rugosa | reverse complement strand
AAAAGACACCTTACTTATGAACGAAAAAATTTTTATACGGACCTAATCGTAAACCGTAAATCATGATAGTTCCCAGTCCAGAGACTTGACCGTTAGTCTGACGACCGTAGGGTAAGTAACTAGTTTTGGAAACATGTCCCACCAAGGAGGATACGCGAAATGACACCCTTGATTTATACCAATAGAACGATGAAGTTGTTGACGGAAAATTTGGATCGTCCCTATAAGGGGAAACGTGATAGTATGTAACCAACGCAAAGAAAAAAAAAAAAGGTAATGGAGACGTTTTACTCACAGACTTGATCGTCGGAATACGACATTTATTCGGCGGATCAGAACGTGTTCTGTGCCACAACTATTTTAGGAAGCAAGTTCTGGGCCTCAACACCGTGTCTTGTGCAAGACTAGGCGGCTTATTTACAGCATAAGGCTGCTAGTTCAGACACTCATTTTGCAGAGGTAATGGAAAAAAAAAAAAGAAACGCAACCAATGTATGATAGTGCAAAGGGGAATATCCCTGCTAGGTTTAAAAGGCAGTTGTTGAAGTAGCAAGATAACCATATTTAGTTCCCACAGTAAAGCGCATAGGAGGAACCACCCTGTACAAAGGTTTTGATCAATGAATGGGATGCCAGCAGTCTGATTGCCAGTTCAGAGACCTGACCCTTGATAGTACTAAATGCCAAATGCTAATCCAGGCATATTTTTAAAAAAGCAAGTATTCATTCCACAGAAAATATCCTTACTGTAAAGTTTATAACATAGCTCCCAGTGAAGTAAGCATTCCAATGTAGACCCTGAGGGAAGTAGACTTCCTAGTTAAAGGCATTGTGGGATCCACCAAGATGTGCCTCTGTCTCTCAGAACAGGACAGGTGCATCCTCCACTGGGATGGGTCAAGACAGTAAACCACCGAGGAGGCAGTCCACTTTTTAACCACTTCTGGACCATCCATTGTGTATATACATATGTAGAGGACCCCAGAGGGGCAATGCCATCTGTGTTTACTACCAATCCCAAAATTGTATACAATAACAAAAAACCCTGGTTGTGTGACTTTGAGGTAGTACATTTTATGTACAGACTGTGTATATTATTGTACAAACCCATAAAAACATAGGATATGTAATCCCTAGTACAAACACTGGTGTTAAAGAATAAAACTGTGGTAACCCCTTTTCCAATGGTCGGATTGCAGACTGTAACCAGATATATATGCAAATGTGTATACTTGTAACATATGCCTATTACCACAGTTTTATTCTTTCACACCAGTGTTTGCACTAGGGATTACATATCCTATGTTTTTATTGCTTTGTACAATAAACTTACATTTTATATATAGACTGTGTATAGTGATACTACCTCAAAGTCCCATAACCAGGGTTTTTTCTTCTTGTATACTGTGTATATACATATTGCTACTTTGACGTTAGCTGTCACAACCCCACTATATGTATACATGGTGATCCTCTTTCACATAAAAGTGGTCCCACGAGCAGCTGATTCACCACAGGATCACTTTTATGGGCGGCAAGAGAGGTGCCCCCCCCCCCGCGCCGCTTACCGGAGAGATCAGCAGCGTTGGAAACAATCCAGTCTGGTGGCCTGATGAGCAAGAAATCAAGATGGCCCCCACTTGACTATGCCCTTGGAGGACCGGAGCGAAGACAAACGTCACTTCCGCCCTCCGGCCTTAAGGGCCCATTTTTTTTTGGGGGGGGGGGTGAATTACTTTTTTATTGCTTTTAAGTGTAGAATGTGAGATCTGAGGTCTTTTTGACCTGAGGTCTCTTTAATGCCCAGTAATGCTTATTACACAGCTAATGTGTAAGGTAAAGTCTACAGGCTTGGAACGATCAGTTTGTAAATTTATAGAAAACTGGCTAAAAGACCAAATTCAGAGAGTAGTGGTTAATGATTCTTACTCTGAATGGTCTAAGGTTATCAGTGGTGTACCCGAAGGTTCAGTGTTGGGACCCTTACTTTTCAATATATTTATAAATGATATAGGGTCTTGGATTAAGGCTGGATTCACACCAGTCCAGTGCGAATTCCAGCCTGTTTGCTGCTGAGAAGGGGCGGAGCCGCCGTTCGGTGGCTCATGTCCGTTCTCACAGTGCAGTAGCTGCAGGGGGAGGTGCAGTGAGGAGGGGAAAGATCCCCGTAAAAAAATAAATAAATAAATCGCCGTTCAGGGCGGAGCACATCTGCGGGTCAGATGCTCTCCCATTGAACAGAATGGCCTAGGAATTCGCACCGCATTGCACAGAAAACGCACACGTTTTTTATGCAATGTGGACTCCGCATGCACCGCACCTATGTGAACCTGACACATTGAAAACAATGTGTTTTCAAGTGTCATGCAAATTAGATGCAGTGTAAGCCACATCCAATTCGCATAGGTGTGAACCCAGCCTTAAAGTACCATTTCAGTGTTTGCAGATGACACCAAGCTATGCAGTGGAATAACATTCTTACAGGATGTCTCCAACTTACAAGCCAACATCAATGCACTGTCTAATTGGGCGACTGTGTGGCAAATGATGTTTAATGTTGATCAATGTAAAGTTATGCATTTGGGGGCTAAGAATATGCATGCATCGTACATACTAGGGGGAATCCATTATGGAGAAGGGTCTGGGGGTTTTGGTAGATCATAAGCTTAATAATGGCATGCAATGCCAAGCTGCGGTTTACAATGTATGGAAAGAGGTATGGACTCCAGAGATAGAGACATCATGTTGCCCCCCTGTACAAATCATTAGTAAGACCTCATCTGGAATATGCAGTTCAGTTTTGGGCACCAATTCTCAAAAAGGATATCGGGGAACTGGAGAAAGTGCAGAGAAGAGCAACCAAACTAATAAAGAGGCATGGAGGAGCTCAGCTATGAGGAAAGATTAGAGAAACTGAATTTATTCTCTCTTGAGAAGAGATTAAGGGGGAATATGATCAACATGTACAAATACATAAGTGGTCCATATAGTGAACTTGGTGTGGAGTTATTTACTTTAAGGTCATCACAAAGGACAAGGGGGCACTCTTTACGTCTAGAGGAAAAAAGATTTCATCTCCAAATACGGAAAGGTTTCTTCACAGTTAGAGCTGTAAAAATGTGGAATAGACTCCCTCCAGAGGTGATTTTGGCCAGCACGGTAGATTGCTTTAAAAAAGGCCTGGATTCTTTCCTTAATGTAAATAATATAACTGGGTACTAACATTTTTAGGTAAAGTTGATCCAAGGTGAATCCAATTGCCTCTCGGGGATCAGGAAGGAATTTTTTTTCCCCCGCTATAGCAAATTGGATCCATGCTTTGCTGGGGGGTTTTTGCCTTCCTCTGGATCAACTGTGGGTGAAGGATTGTATGGTTATATATCATTTTTCAGTTTTTTTTTTTTTTTTTGGTTGAACTAGATGGACTTGTGTCTTTTTTCAACCTATGTAAAAGTCACACCCACATATGTAAACTGTTCAAATCACACATGTGAGCAATCATTCTAGCACTAGATCTCCTGTAATTCTAAACTGGTAACCTGTAGAGATGTTTAAAGCGTCGACTATAGAGATTTTTAGTACAGAAGTTTGTCACCATTGCACGAGCCTGTGCAATTTTAAAGCGTGACTTGTTAGGCATCTATTTACTCGGCGTAACATTATCTTTCACATTATGCAAACAATTGGGCTAACTTTAGTGTTTTGTTTTAATGCATGAAACAGTTTTTTTTCCCCCCAAAAAAGGGATTTTATTAAAACTTACCGTAAAATCCTTTTCTCTGAGTTCACTGACAGATGCAGCCCTCTTTGACATGTGGGGTTATATGCACATCCTACTAGGAGTTAACTAGGCAAAAAGAAAGCAAGCTGGCCCCTCCCAGGGAGCCGTCCTCTCTCTCCCATATAATCCCCCTGCTCTGCTTAGCATATCAGTTTGTAACAAGCCGTGCAAACAACGCAGAGGGGTGGGTGCTGCGTTTGTCAGTGAACTCAGATAAAAGGATTTTATGGTAAGTTTTAATAAAATCCCTTTTTCTCTTACGTTCACTGACAGACGCAGCCCTCTGACATGTGGGGATGTCCCAAAGCTGTGTCAGAAAAGAGGGGTGAGTAAACGACAACAACTGTACCAAACAGAAGCCTCTCAGGAGGCGCCAGCCGCGCCTACACTGCCGCCTGTAAAACTTTATACGGCCAAAAGCAGCATCCTAAAACTTAGTAAACGTGTGCCCCGAGGCCAAAGTGGCCGCCTTGCACACCTGTGACACTGAGGCCTGATGTCTGAAAGCCCAGGAAGTGCTAACAGCCCTGTTGGAATGAGCCGTGACTGGGAAAAGGGGTACCTTGCCCCGAACAGAATACGCATGAGTCACGGGCTGTCTGATCCAACGGGAAACAGTAGCCGACGAGGCCGCCAATCCTTTGCGCGGACCGTCCGTCAGTATATACAACGCGTCAGACTTCCGAAAGGAGTCTGTAGCTGCCAAATACACTCGCAAAGCCCTCACAACATCCAATGAATATAACTCAAATTCCTTAGGATGTGAAGGATGCGGACACAACGAAGGAAGAACAATATCTTCATTAATGTGAAAAGAAAAAAAAACACCTTCGGTAAAAACAGAGACGGGCGCAAGACTGCCTTGTCCTTGTGAAGGACCAAGTAAGGAGACTTGCAGGACAACGCTGCCAACTCAGACACCCGCCTAGCGGATGTAATGGCCACCAAGAAAGCCACTTTCTGCGACAGCAATTGTAAGGGAATATCCCTGATCTTCTCATATGGTGGATTCTGCAGCACAGAAAGCAACAAATTTAAATACCACGGGGCCATAGGCGACCGTACCTGAGGAGCCACATGGCGCACACCTTGTACAAATGTACGAATCAATGAATGTGCCACCAAAGGTCACTGAAAAAAGGGATTTTATTAAAACTTACCGTAAAATCCTTTTCTCCGAGTTCACTGACAGACGCAGCTCTTCATGACGTGTGGGGTTTATGCTTGTCCAACTAGGAGTTAACTAGGCAGGGAAAAGAACAGCTGGCCCCTCCCATGGGGGCCGTCCTCTCTTCCCACATAAACCCTCAACATAGTATAGCTCAGCAGTTCGTACAGAAGCCGTACATAGAACAGAGCACAGAGTGGTGGGTGCTGCATCTAACAGTGAACTCGGAGAAAATAATTTTTCGGTAAGTTTTAATAAAAATCCCTTTTTCTCCTATCGTTCACTGACAGACGCAGCTCTTCATTTCGTGTGGGGATGTCCCCAAGCTGTGTAAAAAAGAGGGGTGGGTAAAGGATAACAACTGTACCCAACAGAACCTCTTAAGGTCTTCACCTTGTGATTGAACCGAGACGCCATGAGATCCACGTCCAGCGTCCCCCATCTGCGCCATATCTGGTTGAACACCTCCGGATGGAGAGACCACTCTCCTTGGTCCAGCATCTGGCGACTGAGAAAGTCCGCCTGCCAGTTTTCCACACCCAGAATGTAAATGGCGGAGATTGCCGGAACGTGACATTCCGCCCAACGCAGTATCAGAGCTGCCTCCGCCGCAGGACTCCTCGTGCCGCCCTAATGGTTCAGATAAGCCGCTGCCTTGGCATTGTCCGACTGAATCCGAATAGGACAACCTTGCAACCTCACTGTCCAGTGAGATAGACACAATTTGATTGCTCTCAGTTCCAGCACATTGATGGGAAGGCGAGCCTCCTGTGCCGACCAACGGCCCTGGGCAGACTGCTGCCCCAGGATCCCGCCCCAGCCTGAAAGACTGGCATCCGTGGTGATGATCACCCACTGAAGGGGCAGGAATGACTTCCCCCGATTCAGCGCCAAGTCCCGGAGCCACCAGGTCAGAGACGCCCTGGTCTGGGAGCTCAGACGGATCAGAAGGTCCAAAGACCGAGGGGACCTGTCCCACTGAGCCAGGATTGCTCGCTGAAGGAGACGAGTGTGACTCTGGGTGTATGGTATCGCCTCGAAAGTCGAGACCACGAGCCCCAGCACCCGCATACAGAATCGTAATGAAGACCGTCGGTGTGACAGGAGGGTTCGCACAGCCGACTGCAGTGACAGCAACTTGGCTGGAGGAAGAAAAAAAACTTTTGCCTGTTCTGTGTCCAGGATCAGGCCCAGATACTCCAGGCGACGGGATGGAGACACCGTCGACTTCTGCAGGTTGAGCAACCAGCCGAAATCCTGCAGCGAGGTCATTGTGATCCTCACATTCTCTTCCAGAGCCAAGGCGGACTCCGCTCGCAGGAGCAGGTCATCGAGGTAGGCTACTACCGCAATGCCTCTCTGTCGCAACAACACCAATACCGGAGCTAGCAGTTTTGTGAAAACTCGAGGGGCTGAAGCCAGACCGAAGGGAAGTGCCACAAATTGATAATGGAGGTCCCCCACTTCAAAGCGCAGGAAACGCTGATGCCGTGGGCAAATAGGCACATGGAGGTACGCATCTCTGATGTCCAGAGACGCCAGAAATTCCCCCTGGTGGAGGGCGGCCACAACCGAACGGATAGATTCCATCCGAGTTTCCGTGCCCTGACATACCTGTTTAAGGCCTTCAGGTCTAGTACTGGCCGGACCCCCTCCCCTTTTTTGGGAACCATGAACAGATTCGAGGAAAAACCTTGAAACCTCTCCGCTGGAGGCACTGGCACGATCACCCCTTGGTCCGAGAGTGCTTGGACAGCCCCGAAGAGGGCCTCCCGGCGTTCCCGCGGGAGCCCTAAGTTCGATGGGAAGAACCTGTCTGGGGGTAGAGTGATGAACTCTATCCTGTACCCGGAGGACACCACTTCCCGGACCCAACGGTCGGGAATGTGAGCAAGCCACCGGCCTGCGAACCCTAGAAGACGTCCCCCCCACCCGAAGCCCGGGTGGGGGCAACCCATCATGCTGAGGAGGGCTTGTCCACCACCTTTTCGGTTTTGCGCTGCCACTGCCGTTTACCGGCCCTTGCAGTGACCTTACCGGGACGGGTCCCTTTACCTGCTGCGCCCGGGGCGCGAAAAAACCTCTTCTGACCCGATGTAGGAGGCCCCTGTCTACGGCGAAACTCTCGCCTCCGGGGCTCTGGGAGGAAGGTGCTCTCATCTCCTGTAAAATCCTCGATGATCTCATCCAGCTGTGGACCGAATAGACGTCCAACCTGAAAAGGAAGGTCAGCGAGACCTTTTTTGGAAGCGTGGTCACCGGACCAAGAGCGCAACCATAATATCCGTCTGAGGATAACTGCAAACACCGCTATTCTGGATAACATAGGCAGTAAATTAACGGCCGCATCGCAAAGGTACCTGAGACCTTGGCAAAAGCCCTCTGCAGGGCGTCCATCAGGCGGCCGCAGTCCAAATCCTTCTGGAGTTCCGCCATGCACTCAGATAGATATTGCGCCGCCATGGCTGACGCCAGGGCTGGCCGCAGAGCAGAAACCGCCACCAGGAATAGTGACTTTTTACAGAGCCTCTGTCTTTCTGTCAGCTGGGTCCTTGAAGGAAGGGGCCCCTTCCAGAGGAATGGTTGTTGGGTTATTAAGCGTTAAGTTATGTTGGGCGACATCCACCCGAGGGAGAAATTCACTAAAGACTGCCCGCAGCTGGTCCAAAAAAGCCCCCTGCGCAGATTGCGCCGCCGCTGAATCCTCCTCAGCAGGCTCTGCAGTATAGTCTGCCATCGTTCTAAATCACCCCTAGTGACACACAGGTGTATACTAGCACGTTGGCGCACCCCCACACAGCCGCACACCACCGCCCCACAGCGCACCAGGGAACCCAGGAGGACTGCACCCGCCGCCACCAGCACCCACAGGAGAGCCCAGCTATACTTGCTGTTTGCTGCCTGTAACTTTGAGGACAGTCAGAAGAGCCTCGCCGTCAGAAGCCACACCGTTCCAAAGAGAAAGGAAAAACGTTTCATACACGTTTTTGCAGAGGCATGAGGTTCCAAAAATGGCCGCCGTTGAATACTAGAGGCCGAAACCCACTTGCAAGGAACGTGCAGTACCGCAAAACGGCCGCTCTGAGCACTAGAGGGAAAGCTCCATAGGCTCAGTATGTCCGCGGCTACGGCAAAATGGCGGTGGTGCGCCGCAAAATGGCGGTCAAAATTCGTCGGACGGCGTCAGACGACCGGGTGTGGTGCAGGGGTGAAAAAGGGCACCACGCATCCCTACCGGCGGCTACCCGGAAATTTTTTTATTTTTTTTTCCGTCAGTCCCCCTTATGCCCCTGAAAAAAAGGGGGAAAGGGGGAAACTTCCACTCACCACTCCTGATGAGCGCGGCGGGTAGCTACCCATTTGCAGACCTTCCACCCCTTGGATAGTATGCTGCAGGCCAGAAGAATCGCCCTGCCCGAATCGCATCCGGGATTGGGCTCAAGTGGGGGATCACCCCCGGCCACCCGCATGGAAGGGGCACGATGCGGCGGGTCCCATACCGCGGGACTGGCTCGCATCGGTCGGCCAGGCCGGGGAAAGTGCAGAGCCCGTGGACTCTCTATGCCCTGGCCGGCTTCTTGATAGCAGATCATTGCTTGATAGAGGTGTAAAATAAAATAAAAGTAAAAAGAAAGAAGAAATGGTCACAAACAGGACCGCAATTCCCCTAAAGGGAAGCCAGGTCAACTCCTTGCAAACTAGGCATTGAAACTGCTGAGCTATACTATGTTGAGGGTTTCTGTGGGAAGAGAGGACGGCCCCCAATGGGAGGGGCCAGCTGTTCTTTTCCCTGCCTAGTTAACTCCTAGTTGGACAAGCATAAACCCCACACGTCATGAAGAGCTGTGTCTGTCAGTGATTGTAGGAGAAAAGAATTGCCAGACCCGAAATCTGACCCTTGAGAGTACTCAAGCCAATTTTTTTATCCAGGCCTTGCTGCAAAAAGGCCAGGGCCCTGGACACAACGTAAGAGCGAGGGTTCCAACCCCCCGCCTCACAGGGATCACGGAGTCAGAGACACCCCTATCCCTCAACACCTGGGACTCAATAGCCAAGCCGTCAAAGCCAGCAAGGGTAAAGCAGGGTGCAAAATGGGTCCCTGAGACAACAGATCTTCGTGCAGCGGAAGGTGCCAGGGAACATCTGCCACCATTCGCACCACGTCGGCGTACCACGGACGCCGAGGCCAATCCGGAGCCACCAGGATCATCGGAATCCCCTCCGCTTCCACCCTGCGCAGTAGCCGCAGTAGAAGCTTGATGGGAGGATAGGCGTATAGAAGACGATACCGACCCCAAGGCGCTACCAGGGCATCCGTGGCGACCACCAACGGGTCCCTCGTCCTGCACACAAAAGGTTTTACTTTGTGGTTGAACCGAGACGCCATGAGGTCCACATCTGGCGTGCCCAACTTGTGGCAAATCTGGCTGAACACTTCTGGATGGAAGGACCATTCCCCCTGATCCAGCGTCTGGCAACTGAAGAAGTCCGCCTGCCAATTCTCTACGCCCGGAATGTAGATGGCGGAGATCGCCGGCACGTGAAGTTCTGCCCAGCGCAGAATGAGAGCCGCTTCCGCAGCTGCTGCCGAGCTCCTTGTTCCGTCCTGATGATTCACATATGCCACTGCCGCGGCATTGTCCGACTGAACCCGAACGGGGAGGTCGTGCAACCTTTCCGTCCAGTGGGCGAGAGAGCATGATCGCCCTCAGCTCCAGGACACTGATCGGAAGGCCAGATTCCTGCGCCGACCAGCGGCCCTGCGTAGACAACTGCCCCAGGACCCCCCCAGCCCGATAGGCTGGCGTCCGTCATGACTATCGACCAATTCAGGGGAAGAAAAAAAGACTTCCCAAACGTTAAGGCCGGGGGCCCGAAGCCACCATGTCAACGACCCTATGGTCTGAGAATCCAATCTGATCAACTGGTCTAGGGACAGTGGGGACTTTTCCCACCGAGACAGAATCACTCGCTGAAGGAGCAGAGTGTGACTCTGGGCGTAGGCTGAAACCATGAGCCCCAACACCCGCATACAAAACTGTAAGGAAGACCACTGGCGTGACAGCAGGGTTTGCACCGCTGCTTGCAGTATCAGTAACTTGGCCGGAGGTAGGAACACCTTCGCCTGCTCCGTGTCCAGAATCAGACCCAGATAGGCTATAGGCAAGCTATACTTGCTGTTTTGTGCCCACAGAAACTGCTCCCAGCAGGAGTGCATAAAGGACCGCCAGAAGAAGCGCCGTCTGTAGTCAGCCACGCTGTCCCAAGCGAAAAGGAAAGTAAAAACGGCAGCAGCACATTTTACACTGCTCCAGGGACATCCAATATGGCCGCCAATATCATCCACAAGAGGCCAAAGCCTGTTTGCAGACCGTGACTACAGCAAAATGGCCGCCGCTGGCACTAGAGGGAAACCCTCAGTAAAATGGCTGCGGCTACAGCAAAATGGCGGCGATCCGCAAAATGTGGCGGTAAAAAAACCCGCACAGATGCGGTTTCAAGGGGGGGGGGGGGGGGGGTTTTTCTTCACACTAGCCCAGCGACCACCCTCCACCGGCCGGCCAGAAAATCACTAAAGTATGCCCAGCACCCCCCCCCTCCGCACCCCTAGGAGGGAAAGAGGGGGTCACTCACCACTCCGACAGGCGTAGCGGGTAGCCACCTGGTCGCAGACCTTCCTCCCCATCCAGAAAGGGATGCTGCAGGCCAAAGCCCCTGGACAGGCCCCGAGTCCGGTCACCAGGCGTAAGTGGGGGTCACCCACTGGCCACCCGCACGGAACGGGCGCGATGCGGCGGGTCCTGCCACAGCATAGGACTAGCTCGCATCGGTCGGCCGTGCTGCGGAAAGTGCAGGATTCTAATTATCCTCTATGCCCTAGCCGGCTTCTTGATAGCAGTCTTCATCAGATAGCTTGAAAAAAAATTAAAAAACGGTAGCAAAAAATATAAACCGCAGGTCCCATAAGGGAGCCAGGGCAACTCCTTGCACTAGGCATATTAAAACTGATATGCTAAGCAGAGCAAGGGGGTTATATGGGAGAGAGAGGACGGCCCCCTGGGAGGGGCCAGCTTGCTTTCTTTTTGCCTAGTTAACGCCTAGTAGGATGTGCATACAACCCCACATGTCAAAGAGGGCTGCGTCTGTCAGTGAACGTAAGAGATAAAAAAGGCGTTTGAAAAATTGCTGACAAATACTGTGCAAGATAAAAAGTTGCAACTACCACCATTTTATTCCCTAGGGTCTCTGCTAAAATATTATATATCATGTAGGAGACAAATGTCAGAATTGGACTGGGTGGCAAGTGGTTAAACATCCATAATGGTTCCCGTTGAAAAACATTTTTTTCTTATTTACATTAGTATACCATTTTTTTTTAAAGTTGGGACAAGGCAGTCAGGTTTTTTTTTTATTGTGATCTGTATCGCTATTAGCAAGATTTACCAACACTTCCTTTCAAGACAAGAAGAGAGGGGAAGGGTCAGAATAATTATGTTTTTCAACGGGAACCATTATGGATGTTTAACCACTTGCCACCCAGTCCAATTCTGACATTTGTCTCCTAAAGTGTTGTTGCGGTCTTCCTGTCCTGGTGACAACTGCTCTCCCCATTTCTTGTCCAGGTGTCCCAAGGGCAGGAAGTGAGGGAAAATATCCCCAATGTGGTCACAGTCAGAAGCAGAACCCAGCAGAAGAGTTTAACTCCTACTCATTCCATCCAAAACCAAAAAATCCCAGATATCTGATTGGTATCAATATATCCAGAGATATATTACTTTATATATGAGGTCTTCGTAATAAAAATAACAGACAACAGATTTCTAAAAAACAAGTACAAACATTTTTATTTTGTTTCTTTACAAAGGCCAATGCCTAGAAGGGTTTTTTAATGTCACTTTCTTAACAAAATATAAAATAGCTTTTCTTTCCTCAATAAACACAAGAGCTGAAATGGTTTAAAAAAAATAGACAGGAAGATCAATCATAGGTAAAAAGGGGGAGGAGTGCTGAGCATGGGCGGGTTACCCTTATTTCCTATGCTGAATAGAATCATGCTGTAAAGATCAGTGGTATGGAGCTTAACCATCATGGAGAGGCCATTTTGTTGGAGACAAAAAGTCTACCAAGTTGAAGACATAATTGTGGAAGAGACATGAAGAAATAGATTAGTTTGATTACAGAGTACTCTGTTGCAAGACTATAAATGCACCGAGTGTATGAAAGAAAATAAAAATATTAAATTAAGAATGCTAAAAAAAATTAGTTCAAGTGCTTTTGAAGCCTGAAGGAGAAGAAGTGTGGGGTTCTATGACGCATCATCGGTTTCATGTCAGCTCTAAACCCATGAACGGAGCGATCACATGAACCACCGATTGACAGTCTCTGCTCTAAGCAGACCGAGAACTGAGCAGTCACCAATCTCCACTCTGCCCCCTCCAGCGCTCACTGGAGCTCTGGGCAGAGGAGGGGGCAGGCGTACCTGGCTGCGTGCAGAGAGCCAAAGCCAGCTGTCAATCAGGGAGGCAGGTGGATCCCAACAACATTGTCGGGATCTTTCCAGAGCTTGGAGCAGCTCTGTGACGTCACCTGACAATGGGCAATAGCCTGCTATAAGCTGACTCTGGGTCACAGAAGAGTAAAATTAAGTGCACTCCTGTGACCCACAAAAGTATGGCCAAAAAAAGCTTTGGTCATACTTCTCTTTTAAAGTGACCCTATACTCTTCAATGTAAGGGAATATGAATTAGGCAATTAGGCAAGATGCCATAAGTCAGCAGTTAGACTTAATAGCTGGGTCTCGAGGTCACTCGCGACCTCC
>BLSH010123456.1:600817-635998 GCA_018402905.1 Glandirana rugosa | reverse complement strand
GCCTCCCCCCCCCCCCCCCCCCCGAAAGGTGGCAAATGTGACACCTGAAGAGAGAGGAGTCTGACAAGTGGAAGTTCCACTTTTGGGTGGAAGTCCGCTTTAATTTGGTTGGTAAGCAGACTGGTTGGTGAGTTGAGCTGAGAAATTCCTCTGGTTTTGTCTTTCGCATGTTTGCCCTTCCATGTGCTCCTTGCTGTGAAGGCCAGTTATAGGTGGGGGCAGGGGCCATCTCTGTTACTGGAAGAAAGCCAGCAACCCTGCCACACATTCAAATGTATGCACATGTTTCTGTAGTGGAAGTACAGGAGCAAAATGTATACATTTCTGAATCCGCAGAATCCAAGAGCATATATAAAAAGCACACATACTAAACATCGCCGAGGTATTGCATCATTTACAGATTTTCCAAATATAGACCCCCCACCCCCTTCCCCCTGATAATGACCCCTCCACTGACCTTGCTTAGTTTCTCCCCATCTGTATGAGGGATTAGAGTTTTCAGAGACTGGAAACCAGCATTTATACTTTGCATTCGACGTCGCTCATTGCTGTTAGCGATTTCGCGGCGTATTCGCCTTTCCTGGTCTCGCTGTGTCTCAGGAGTCAGAGGGATATTGGCGAGGCTGAAACAAAAAATGTTAAAACAATGTTAGTTGCTGATGCAGTATACCAGTGATGCCGCTACAGAATTGGTGTCAACATTCTTAGGGTTATACGAGGCTCTGTATTATCTGAGCCATAGGGGTTGTTGGGTGCCGTATACCCTTACATCATCCTATGAAATCTACACCAAAGGCTTGATATCAGATTCAACAAGAACTCTACCCAAATGGAACTAAATACTTCCCTTATACTCCTTTGTGGTGCAACATCTGCCACACTTATATAGAGCTCCATGGCCCAGCTTTATGGGCCTCCTAAGGTACAATACATTTGGAGATATTGTTCAATCTGACACCCTCAATGAAAAAAAAAACAAAAAGAAAAATGCAATCTTCTACATATTTATAACCTACAGTGCCGCTGTGCCTTTGCGTCTCAGTTGGGCTCCCTTGGGAAAAAAAAAAAAAGGAATTCCCCCACCCCTCCTAGTGAAATGTAAAAGGCAAGTGGTTGAGAGATATTCCTGAGCTGGACAATGATGATTGGTCTGATAGGTGGAATCACCCATCATCCACAGTGTATGCAAGAAACTGCTTTATCCACAAAGTACCATTCCTTAGCCCGTCTGGGATTAGCTATAGTCTACCATTCTGTGTGTTCTAAAATGCTGGCATTGTCCAACTTCTCCTGCTGAATTTTTTATATAGTTTGGAAATGCCCAATGATTTAAACATTCCAGATTGAAGTCACCCAATTTGTACAAAGTACTACTGCTGTGCAACGAATTACTGCAAACATTTAAACTTTTATTAGTTTTGGTAGAGGGTACAGATCAGAGGCCATCAGAACTTAAGCCGGCCATACATGGATCGAAATTCTGCTGGTTCAGCAGGGACCAGCCAAATTTCGATCCAAGTATGGGAAGGCAGGATGTACACAAGTCAATCTACCAACCTGCCCGCAGGTTGAAAAAAAATGCATGCATTGGCCTGCCTTACTCGGCATTCTCTTCTACACAGAAAAAAAAAAAAAAAAAAAAAACACACACGTCAAAATCCTGGAGTTGCAAGAACCCAGACCCTACATCATTATCCTACTGAAAAGGTCGGACCAACTTCTGGCTGCATTATCTTTTTTTTTTTTTGTTTTAAGCCATTTATGAGCATCAAGCTTTCCTAGCAAATCTGACAAAGTCTGGAATGGTTGAATGGCCCACCATGCATGCCAATTCTCTCATATATACCTTGAAACAGCAGTGGTGTTACGACTGCGCTATTTTGGGGGGAGAGCCGTGCAGGTATTAGGATTAGGTTCCTTTTTAATAGGCGTTGTGCTCTTATTGTGGGTATTATACGCTTGGTTTATTCCCAGATCTCGATCTTGATTAGTTGGGGCCATATAATGCATGTCATGCCATTTACCATGCTCCCTTCTTTGATTTAGGTTTATCATTAACATTGTTAAACTTCAAATAAAAAAATAAAAAAAAACTATAATAAAATGTATGAAAAAAAAAAAAAAAAAAGTAAGATTGCTAGGACCTGGTTTTATATTATTGGAGGATATTTTTCAATTTCTACAACATTACAGGTTCACATTTTGTAGGGCAAATAGCACTAGGTGAAGTCAGTCTATCGGAGTACACCGTAGGCTTATGCTTTTCTTCCCAGCTAACTCAATGAGAACGCAAAAACTACTCGGAAGCAGCTTAAAGCAACTTTCTAAGCAACTCAAACACAAGTCAAAGTAAGAAAACAGAGAGAGATGGCCATTTGCATAAGCCCTTATATTAGAATCAAACCAGATATACCAGTATCAAACTCACCTAAGTGTACAAAGTTGAAAGTCATCCAGCAGTGTACTGTAAGGGGTATATTACCTTTCCAGCAGGTAGTATGCTTAAATTTTGCTTTCCAATTGCTGGTTCACACTAGTGTGACTTCTGATGTGACAAGGGAAGCACGTTATATTAAAATGGTGACCATTCTCTTCAATGCGACTCAGCACGGTGCCACTTTGGTAAAGATTCCTGGGCTACTTAGTGCAATTTACAGTGCGATTTAGCCCCACAGAATAGTCACACTACATAAAATCGCATCAAAATCCCATCACAGCAGTGTGAACTGAGCCTTAAAGCGGAGTTCCACCCAAAAGTGGAACTTCCGCTTTAAGTCCTCCTTCTCAGCTCCAGATGCTGAAACTGAGCTTTTGGGGAGGAGGAGGGGGGGTGGGGATACCCAATTTTTTCGGGTACTTTCCGCTCCGGTCGCCTTAGGCGATTGGAAGCGGAAGGTCTTCTTCCCCCTCCCTCCCAAAGTCTTCTGGGACACAGGACAGGTCCTAGAAGACTTCGAGACCAATTACAAAGTGCAGCACCGATCGCGCATGTGGAGTGTGCTCCCAGCCGTGAAGCCACGGCTGAGTGCCCACAGTAGCAATGCCAGCGCCGCAGAGGGGGAAAGGAGCAAGGCTCCATGCGGCTCCATCACTGGACTGGGAGACAGGTAAGTGGCTGTTTATTAAAAGTCACAGCTACACTTTTTGCAGCTGCTGACTTTTAATAAACATAAGGAAAGGGTGGAACTCCGCTTTAAGCTGCCTTACACCAGTAGAATATTGTTCAAAATGACAATTTTTGGAACATTTTCCAGTAGTTAGTGATATCAAATCAATGTTCATTTTTAACCATAGTTATGAGAAAGCAGGATGCAAAACATTTCTCAAATGAACAAAAATCTAACTGTGAATGTGGTTTTAGATTTGAAAAAAAAAAAAACACACCACACACAACACACATTAAATTAATTTAATACATCTGGGATTCCATTCAAATAGCAGGTCTGGACAGAATTTGAGTAATTTCAAAATAAATTTGATTGTAAGCTCTAACGAGCAGGGCTCTCTAATGCCTACTGTATTGAAGTTGTACCGTCTATCCTCAAGTTGTAAAGCACTGTGTAAACTGTCGGCACTATATAAATCCCGAATAATAATAAATTAGTTGACTCAGTGATGGCTCTCTGAAGAGCATTTTTTTACTTTGTTCAAAATTGAAAATAAATTCTACTGATGTATTCCCAATTTTAATACGGTAGTGACATAGATGGTTGGTGGAGAGAACCACCAGCAAGGGACACTATCTGACACATCCTGCTGCTCAGAACCTTCAAGAACCAAGTTCCTACACACCCCGACAGATAAACGTAAACCCAGAGCACTGATGGATAAATGTTCCCCACGTGGTGTCAGGGTCTCTTTGAAGAAAATGTGTTAAGGAAAAGAAAAATGCCTACCACTGACTAGCAAATCTGCTCCTATTTCTGCCTAACCTCATCTAGAGTGCCCTCAAATGCCCAGTACTTCTAGGTATGGGGCACTTATGTCCCACTGTGCAATGTTCAGTGCCTGTTCCCTATTGGAGTAGGAAACGTTTCAACTTTCTCGAACCTGCATAGGAATTTTGAGAGTACCAGCATCAGATCTTGGCAGTGGTGGACAGAACATAGGTAAGAATGGACACTTTAGGGTTGATTTACTAAAACTGCAGAGTGCAAAATCTAGTGCAGCTCTGCATAGGAACCAATCAGCTTCCAGTTTTTTTGGTCAACACTTAATGGAACAAGCTGCAGCTAGAAGCTGATTGGCTACCATGCACAGCTGCACCAGATTTTGCACTCTCCAGTTTTATTAAATCAACCCCCCTACGTCTGCTATGCTTCAACAGGCTCAGCTTGTGTCCCCACATTGCCAGGGTCACTTTATCTTAGGCTAGAGACATTCTCAACACTGATTCCTGATTTCTTGCTGGGGGGCTAGTGCAGTTTGTATGTGGGTCGCTTATCAAGATGCCTGAAACAAGTGATACTGGTGCTGCCAATAGCAACCAAAGTCCAACTGTCATAGCTTAGATTATTATATGCAGGAATTAGGTTTCTTAAGGCCAACATACACTTTGATATAGAAGGCCTACTGCTAAACTATGTGCACAAACAAAGCCAAGTAAATAAGTGCATGTTCTTTGTTGCCGGTGCACAGCACTGAAAGGGTTAAGGTGGGTGTTTGTTGTACACCGGCCAGCATAATATGACCTATTAGGTGCCTCTGTGTGTGGGCCCTCTCAGGAAAGGATGGAAGCCGGAACCAAGAACCCCCCTTTCATCCCCTCCTGTCTGCCCTCAGGGCTCCATAATAATTTCCAGATGACAGTACAGGGGGAGAATGAAGGCAGCTGACCCCCTCAGGGTTGAATGAGGGAACTCCTGCTTCCTGCCCCCACCAAAATCTTTTCCCCTCCCGATAGAAGGGATTAGTCACAGGACGTGATTAACAAGAGGACAGAGCATAGCAATAAGACACCTCATGCAGCAATGGGATAGTGAGGAAATGTTATCTTAATTTTATGGATAATAAAAGGACTTTGTTAATCTGGTATTTGGCTCAAAAAAAAAAAAAAAAAAATTGAATTCCGCAGTTATCAGTTACCATGCAGAAGTTATTTCTCTAGGATGACCAAAATGGCTTCAGGCATCCATTTTGTGCCCCATGCTATAGATGGGTCCTTCATTTCTGAAGACATTATATGCCAACGCTAACCTTCAAACATTCAGTGGTGGCTACCCAAGAATTCATGATGTGAGCATCAACATTTTTGTAAACAAAAGTTACACGCACATTACGACTGGGCAAATGTCCACATTAGGCAAGACTGGTGAACCAGAACAGACAGCAATGACCTAAACATCAACCACTATTTAAGAGACTGCCTTAGGACATAAATGCCGTTCTTGTGCGCATGGTCTAAGATTGGAATGGCTTTGAAAATCGATGTCCTCACCTGCTGACCAAGAATTCATGATGTGATCACCAAAATTTTTTGTAAACGAACATTACAGAAACATGCACATTAGGACTGGGCAAAGTCTGCATTAGGGGTATATTAGCTCCTGAGTAAAGTTAAAGGGGTTGCAAAGCAGAGTGTAGCAGTCCCCTCATACTTACCTGAGCCCCATCTCTTTCTAGCAATGTACAAGTGCCTCAGCTCCTGCTGTCAAAGTCAGTTCGCCAATCGGGAGAGAGAAAAAAAAAAACCCAAGATCCCAGCTGGCCCCTTCATCCTACAGCTCAAACGGTTTGAACTTTTAACACATTCATACCATACTTGCCAAAATTCCAGGAAAAGTTAGGAGGATGCCTTTTCATCCCATTAGAGCAGTGGTTCTCAACTCCGGTCCTCAGGACCCACTAACAGGCCAGATTTTAAGTATTACCTTGGGGAGATGCAGACTAGAGTACTGCAATCACTGAGCAGCAAATGATATCACCTGTGATATATTTTAGTTATCTTGCAAACCTGGCCTACTGGTGGATCCTGAGGACAGGAGTTGGGAACCACTACATTAGGGAAAAACAGCCATGACACTTAGGCCGGCCATACATGGAGTGAATTTCTTTCCTGCAACCATGGGATGCAGGAAAGTAATTTGCTTCATTCCCCCATCAACATAGGACAGTGTTGATGCAGGAATCCCTCCTCTTGGCCAATTGTCTTGCCATCCCCGATGGGAGAAGACGGTGATAATCTTAGGTAAAACCCAGCATGCTGGTTGTATCAAAGCTGAGCAATCAACTTGGTACATTAAGCCTGCCCATACAATGTTCGAATCTCGGCCGGTTCCTGCCACACTGGCCGAGATTCAAACAGTGTATGGCCTGCCTTAGAGAGCCACTTACCAAGGCAATTTACAATAGCTGCCTAGCACAATGTTCCACGAGGCATGGGGTTCATGGGAAAATTTGCAAATTAGGGGTGCTGTCCTAGAGAAAGACCATTTGTCATAACTAGAAAAGTATACCTGAACTGACAGTAAAAAACTAGAGCACGAGGCTGTATGGAATGCATTTCCCCACAAAAACACTCACCAATGTGGTATTGTCACCAAAACACTCTACAAAAAAATTAGAGAGGTACCTATGTAAAGAGATCACCTGGGTAAGGAAAGCAGTTACTTGAGTGACAAAGTGTGATTGGGTCTAAATGTAAAAAATACTTTAGGCGCTTATGATTAAAATATAAAATATGTACAAGATACTCGTGACGTATTGGCCAAGTTAGCAGATTTACGAATAGAGGAGGATGTATGGCTCATAGGAATTGACGTTGAGTCACTCAATACATCCATTCCACATTTCTGCGTCTTGAGAGCAGCTAAGACCTTCCTAGAGCATCACTACTCAGAGTGTGGCCCACAAAATGAATTCATAGTGGAATTGTTAAATTTTGCATCGACTAACATTTTTTTTTAGTTTTCAACCAACTACTATCAGCAGATTAGGGGGTACCTTGATGGGGGAATCGTGGGCTCCCGCCTACATATCCCTCCACCTACGGGTGGATGTATTTACATCCGATTGGTATCTTGGCCATGTACACATGGTTAAGATATATTGATGATGTTCTATTAATCTGGAAGGGGGATATACAAGGTCTGCACAGATTAGCGAGTCAAATGGACAATGAACGCAACATACGCCTCACATATAACTATAACCACAGACCGATATCCTTTTTAGATATTTGGATCCCTATTGAAGATGGACATTATCCATTATCTACAATGTACTTTCCGAAAGGAGATAGTGGCCGATACATTCCTTAGAGCCGACAGCCATCACCCCGATTGGTTGAAGAATGGAATTCCAGTAGGCCAAATTTTACACATTAAGCGTAACCGCACAAAAACGAGTCACTACAGAAAAGAGGGAGATGACCTCTATGGAAGATTCAGCGATACTCCCTTAAACAGATATGTACCGCTAAAGGCAAGGTAGCTAGTTATGATAAACAGCCTTTTGCAAATCAATGAGAAAAAAGAAAAGAAAAAAAAAAAAAGGAAGAAGATGAACTTGGCCCTGTGAGACTGATAACACAATTTTGACACCCAATGGAATTTAGCACGTAGCATTCTTCAAAAACACTGGGGTATTTTGAAGAATAGCCCAGGGATGGCCAGCATTGTTAGATCTTCCCCCAAAATGGTGGCTCATCGGGCAAAAGAATCTGGGCAACATCTTGATACACTCCGAATTCACTTGGGAACCAGCGGCTAATTGATTGTCACAGTACTCTAGATCTAAAAGAATGGTTCCCTGCGGCAAATGCTAGATATGTCCATTATCTTCAGTAATGCGTTCGGTGTGAGAGACTTTGAAATAAGAGACTTGATTCATTGTGCCACGACAAAGCGTAATCTACTGGTTATCTTGTCCCTGCCAAAAGTTTTATATTGGCAAAACCAAAACGATCATGGAGGATCCGAATAGGTGAGCATATGAGGGAAATTAGAGAAAAGAAAACTGAGAAACCCCTAGCCAAGCACTTTGCTTTATGCCATGGAGGAAACCTCGATGGCATGAAGATAAAAAAAAAAGGGATCTACGCCCTCAAACTAACCTTAAGCCAGCATTCACACAGGGGCGATCCAACTTCGGTGGACTTTGCTAGGTGACTTTCAGCATGACTTCATCTTTGGCCAATCAGAGAAGGGAGGGAGGGGGTTGCCGTGGATAAAAATGTTTTCACTGTAAAGTCGCTTTCATATAGATGGGGGATCCGTCTCGGAGGTGACTTCTATTGAATTCTATGGGCACAAGTCGGATAGAAGTCGCCTTGAAGTCATGTAGGAACCTTTTCTGAAACCAGAGCAACTTCAGTAGTGTACATTAAGACGGCTCCCATTCCCTTCAATGGGATTTCAGATGTCAAGCGACTTGGGGCGACTTGACGCGACTCAAGTCGGAGCGCAAGCGAATATTACTCCAGAAAGAAAATGGTGGATATAAAAGTTGAAATCTTTGATGCCCCTGGACTCAACACAGAGATGAATCTCCAACATCTTTTGGAGTCTTAGGAGAACACCAAGTGCTCCCATTATTAACTACCCCCTTGCTGGACCTTTTTATGGCTATAGGTATGTTGTTCACGGTGTCTTTGTCCTCCGCACTACCTTCTCTAGTTAGACCTGTCTAGGTACCCTAGGTTATCAGTTGAAGCCTTACATGTGGATTATTTGATTAATTACAGCTACCTGAACAATAATAGAGCGAGCAATGGCCACTATTAAAACCCCCAAAATAGTCCATTATTGATCAGGATTTAAAGGGAATCATGTTATGAGTAAAACTAAATAAATACTGTCCCTTTAAATAATCTCTGACGAGTGGAACATCTCGGAAGGAGACATTGTTATAAGGGGTAGACTGCATGACCACCCATCATCCAGATGAAGCTACGCTACACCTCTAGAGAAACAGGTTGACGTCACCAGACTCTATTCGCAACATCCCCTGGTGATGGGAATTAGAAGCCGCAACAGAAGTCGAGTGGGGCTTCTGTTCCAGTGCCCGTAGGGCATCCTGGACTTTGAGTGGTGATATCTGGATGCCTGCAGCTACAGGCATCATCCGGATATAACTTTTTTCCAGCCGGCAATTCTGTGCACCATAAGAACGATCATAGCGGCAGTTTAGCCGCTTGAACGTGCTTACAGGTGGGGAGGGGGACAACGACGTCCCTCCCCCTCCCACTGCCCTCCAGTGCTTCTCTGGGCTCACCCGTGCCATCGACGACCCGGAGAATGAATCTGTCGCCACCGGAAGTTGATCAGAGAGCTCACCGGTGAACACATGGTCACCAGTCATCTCTATGATCCTCAGAGGCCCGGGCACAAAGTTATGCGGTCATGTCAAGGCCGGCTTTAGTAAACAAAGCGATGGACGCAGCTGGAAAGGCCGGGATATAAATATAAATTGGCCGCCCCGATTTCTAAATATCGGCAGCGGCCAGAGAAAAACACCCTATTGGTCTACCTCTAGGGGAGATCACCGCACCAACATCACTTAGTATGGCGACCTCTGGGTTTTTTTTTCGCTCAGCTGGGTTGAAAAAAAAAAAACATCTTCTAGTAGGGGCCTCAAACTGGTGGCCCTCCAGCTGTTGCGAAACTACAAGTCCCATGAGGCATTGCAAGGCTGACAGTTACAAGCATGACTCCCACAAGCAGCGGCATGATTGGACTTTTGCAACAGCTGGTGGGCCATTTTAAGACCCCTGTGTGTACCTAGCATTGCCCTTCTTAACCCACATCCCTTTCTTTGCTATGTACTTCACAACCTATAGGGCACTGCACTGAAGTAAATACCTTCAAAGCAGGAAGTGCCAACTTTTGCCAGGAAAAAAATGCTTGTTCTATTACCTTCTATTACCAGCCAAGCACTATACAAAGTATGAAGATTCTATCTATACATGTCCCAGGCTCAGGTACCACTTGTGTAACACATCACACACTTTGTAAAACCATTTAGCACACAAGCCCCCATACTTTCCTATTGGCTCGTCATAATGATGGGCAGCCTCAATGGCCAATAGGAATGTGCAGGAAGTAGGAATGGGCGAGCAAACGTCAGCACTTTCATAGTACAAAATGCTAACCGTAGCAGAACAGCCTGATGATCGTTCGTGACAATATGAAGCTAAGTTTATGAACATGGACATTAATCTACCACAGGGTAGATAAAAAAAATCTATGATTTAAAAAAAAAAAAAAAAAAAAAAAAAAAGGATTTTTTTTTGATTTTTATCAAGTTTATTTTAATAAAATGCTTTTGGATTAAGAATCTATCTAAAGATAGTTTTCTATTTAAGATACATTAATAATTTCATTTATTCAGCATGAAATGGAGTTTAGTTATGTAGCATGAGGCTGTATATTCTGCAATATTTACATTTTTGGTAAATTGATTTAATGAATTGATGCATTCACACAATGTCACAGTAACCATGAGATAAAACAAGGTTCAGGAATATTCCTTTATCCCATTGTTGTGCAAATCTATGTACACTACTAACTGTATGATTGAATCGGTTCTGATATCGCTGTTTTACTAACCTGACAGCTTATTATTCTAAATAGGAAACCTTTATTTTGTTTGCAAATATTAAAGATTCTAACTACCAGCAAGAATAAGACCTTACATTTGTGACGTGGCTGTATGGGTACTGGTATATTGTGACGAATCACGGCTGATCACAGTGTAAACAGGAAAAGCCATATATCGGCTTCTCCTTTAGTAGCGTCTGCACTAATCCGATCGGCGGCTCTTCTGACGGGGGGGGGGGGGGGGCTATGCCCTCCCTCGGATCACCACACTGGACAGGACAGGGAGTCGAACAGGACCACCAGGGAGCCCACACAGCGATGCCTTCCAGGGACCACCAGGTAAGGGGCCCACAATGCCCAATATGTATGGCACTGTGCCCATCTGTGATGCTTGCCAGGGCCTTCCCTTCCCTAAAGCTGCTGCAATACCAGTGCCGCCTATCAGTGCCCAGTGACGCTAATCAGTGCTGCATACAAGTGTCACCTCATCAATGCCCATCAGCGAAGGAGAAAATATAATTTACAAAAGTAATGTAATTTACAAAAGTTTTGTGACGAAAAAAAAAGCAAAAAAAAATGTTTTCAAAATTTTCAGTCTTTTTATTTGTAGCGCAAAAAATAAAAACCACAGAGGTGATCAAATGCCACCAAAAGAAAGCTCTATTTGCGGGGGGGAAAAAATGATAAAAATTTTGTTTTGGTACAGGGTCGCATGACCGCGCAATTGATATTCAAAATGAACAGCGGTGAAAGCTGAAAATTGGTTTGGTAGGGAAGTGTTCTAAGTGCCTGGTATTGAAGCAGTTAACCACTTAGGGCCAGTTCACACTGGTGCGAACCGGAGTGTTCACACCCACGCGATCCGATTTCTGTGCGAGTTTGCGGTTTGCAGTGCGATATGCAAATGGATTTGGGGGTGTCAGCTTTGTATTGACATTTCCCACAGTTCGTATATAGCAATGTGAACTGCTGCCGGGAGACATGCGATGCAAGGAACCCGCAGTGGATTCGCAGGGTTCCTGCATTGCAGCAGTGTGAACCGGCCCTTAAAGACCAAGCCTTTTTCTGACACTTGTTGCTTACAAGTTAATAGCATTTTCTGCTAGAAAATTACTTAGGAACCCAAAACATTTTATATATATATATTTTTTTTTTTTTTTTTAAGTAGAGACCCTAGAGAATAAAATGGCGGTTGTTGCAATATTTTATGTCACATGGTATTTTCACAGTGGTCTCTCAAATGCAATTTTTTGGTAAAAAATAGACTTCAATGAATTAAAAAAAAACTAAAAACAGTAAAGTTAGCCCATTTTTTTTTTTTTTTTGTATAAATGAGAAAGCCGATGTTATGCAGAGAAAATTGTGATCTTTATTCTAAAGCAAAAAAAAAAAAAAAATTTTGTGATTCTCATTTCAGCCCGAATCGTGCAGCTCTAAACACACACACTTTAAAAAATATAGTGGTCGATAGACCACTTAAGCCTCGTACACATGGTTCGACGGTCATACGACCGAACGGACCAAATCGTATGTTGGCTGTTGTATCTAGCATACTGACATGCACTACACGATCGTACGACCAAGCTGAAC
This sequence comes from Glandirana rugosa, assembly GCA_018402905.1. Lineage (NCBI taxonomy): Eukaryota > Metazoa > Chordata > Amphibia > Anura > Ranidae > Glandirana > Glandirana rugosa. Next base: position 623,870 of record BLSH010123456.1, on the reverse strand, counting down.
GTAGTGTCGTGTTATGAACGTATAAAGAGAACGTTCAGGTGCATGTAATTAGCATCTGGCCGTTCCTGACTTCTGAGCATGCGTGTCTCTGTACACACGATACAACAGTCGTATGACTGCTTGTTGGTGCTACCTAGTTTTCAAGTTTGCTCATACAACTCCTGTTGTATGACCATCGTACGTCCGCTGTTCTACTAACGGTCAATTTAGCATACAACGGTAGCTCGTGCGACCTGTTGTATATGATCGTCGGCCCGTGTATATGAGGCATTAGTCGTTTCTCTGCCATCATTCTTCTATGTTAGATCAGTAAGTTTGGGGGGCTGCTGCAGGTTTGAGTGGGTATCACTAACTGCGTGCGCTTCCTACCTGCAACAGTCGTCCCCCCCCGACAGCGGTCTCTTTTAGCAAAGCAGTTTCCTTAATTGCCTCTTTAGGGCAATTAGGACAACTGCTGGGAATAGTTCTACCTTACAAACCCCCGCTGTGAGGACTGCTTCCTTTGCAGCCAATAGAAATGCAAATGACTCTTAATCTTGAGGGAGTTCACACAGAGTCCTCCTAATCAGCGTGTCTCTTGTGGCTTCTCTGTTTTTATCCATTGACCAATACACATTGTTACACTGTACAGTCTTCTTGGGATGATCTACTCCAACTTCTATTATTAGGGTTTCTTAATTCTTCACAGCAGGCAAACATCTAGGTTTACAGTTGAACTTAGTCATACATGAACCGTTTTATAGATTTGTAAATGGTGTCCGGTCACTTTTGTGATCCACGCACCTCAACCAGAGCAAAGCCAAGAGACACCACCTTCTCTCCTAATGCCTGGCACATGCGATGAGATTATCGGACCAACCATAGTCTTTTTTTGCATGCTAGTCTTATATCGAAAATACATTACATCACGTTCAGACATGATGTAATGTATTGTATTTTATTTTGTAGGACAACTGTACAAATTAAAAGGAAAATCGTACAATCTGGTATTGTATAGCGATGCACCAAAATTATCAACTGAAAATAGGGTGTTCAGCGTTGTGCCGAAAGAAAAAAGTGCCGACAATGGCTGCCGAAAACACCTGCGATTTTGCCTTGCTTATGGTGTGATTTTTCATAGGTATGACTCAAAGGCATCAAAAACGCAACATTAGTGCATTTCTTTTGCGTTCTTTGCTGTGTCTTCAATGCATTTCAAGTGGAGGTGCTTTTTTTTTTTTTTTTTTAACTGACCGAAAATGCAGCAAGCAGGATTTTTAACACTGATTCGAAAGGTGCCAATAATGGTCAATAAAATTCAGATTTATATTTTTTCGGTTCCAAAATTTTCTTATCAGTGCACACTATCGCACGAGAAAAATTTTCCTGCTTGTTCCATCGGATTAATTGCCGTGATTGGCTCTCGAAAGCTGTGCACTAATGATCAGATTATCGTACTATTGCTTCAAAGGTGGTATTGTTCCTATGATTTTTTTGATCGTGTGCACGGGCAAAAGCTGGCAGTAATTTTCAGTCAATTTCAACCACTAATTCCATAGGGATCAGAAAATGTGATCAAATGTATTTGCCATAAACAACACAATCTACCACCCATGAGTTCAGACGACCAGCAGAGCGTGGTCAGTTTTGAAGTTGAAACGAGGCTTATATCAATATGATTTTCAAATTTAAAATTTGATCAATCAATGAAGATGGAAGCCCTGGGGAGCCGTGACAGCCCTGCTCTGGAGGGCTCCGTGTCCAAATAAGTCTGTCATAATGTACTAGTATGGGATGCATACCAACACATTATGATTAAACCTGCAGGGGGTGCAATTTGTTCTTCCTTTTCTGGTGGTTTACCACCGCTTCAAGAGCATTAAAGTGGTTGTCAACTTGTGACAACCACTTTCACCTACAGGTAAGCCTATAATAAGGCTTACCTGTAGGTGCCCTGCATATCTCCCAAACCTGTACAGTTCAGGAGATATGCAGTGTTCTGGATAGGCCAACATCATTGCGGCACATGCGCAGTGAAGAAATGGCCTCCGTGGCGTTTCTTCACTGTGATCGTGCCGTGACTGGCGGCTCCCACGCGCATGTGCCAGGGGGACGTCACGCAACTCCGGCCAGTCACAGAGCCGGAGATCGCGGCCCCGGAAGGAAGAGGGGCAGAAGATGGACGCTGCCAGCACAGGGGACAGCGATGGACGTCGCAGGCTTCATTTGCAGGTAAGTGGCACATATGCATTATGCTTCTACTTTACAGGGGAATGTAGAGGAAGCAAGGCTGGGTTCACACCTATGCAAATTGGATGCGGCTTAAACCGCATACAGTTCGCAGGACACTTGAATTGTTTTCAATGTGTCCGGTTCACATATGTGCGGTACATTTGCACTCTGCATTGCACAAAAAACGTGTGCCTTTTCTATGCAGTGCGGTGCGAATTCCCAGCCCGTTGAGTTCAATGAGAGCGCATCTAACACAGAGATGCACTCCGCACTGAACGGGGATATTTCCCCTGCTCGTGGCCCCTCCCTCCCCCCGCAGCTGCTGCACTGTGGGAACGGACAGGAGCCGCCGAACGGTGGCTCTGCCCCTTCCTGGCAGCAGACAGGCTGGAATTCGCACCGGACAGGTGTGAATCCAGCCCAAGTGTCATTTCTGTCTGCTGCTTCGTTCCTCTGCCATCAGCATGAATCCCTTCTGACAAGCTTTCCTGACACCAAGAGAAAATTGGTGACAGGGGAGGGAGCTCCAGCACAAAGCCGTTGATTGCCACCCTCAGCTCTGTTCCTCTGATGTGTGAAAGGGGGGGGTGTCCCTTACCTCCAATCAGCTCTCAGAGCTCTTCTCGCTACGCTCTGCAGTTTGTTTCAACTCTGTCCCCTTTTTTTCTCTGACAGCTCAGACAAGCTTTATAAATGCTGCACATTGAAATGCTGTAGGGAAGAGAAGACTCCAGGTAAACTGGTACACCTTATGTAGGATTTGTTTTATCTGTGTATATCACCTGAGACCAGTTACTTCACTGGGTATACGTAACAATTTACAACCACATGAAATCACCCTACCCCTCCCCATATTCGTATTTACTGAGATCCATTGCCCACAGCCTTTGGGAATGGTTTACATCCCACGTTGTAAGACTCCCTCTGCTGGCCACACCTGTGCATTACACTCCCATAGCCATATATGGGCCCATCATCCCCTTGAGGCGCAGGATCTAAACAATCTCCTAAGGCTGCAGGCGACAGATTTCAGCAAGTGCAGATCTGTCGAAGGCAAGGGTGGGACAATTTAGGCCAGGGCCTGGAGACTAAAACCCCTTTCACACTGAAGGCAGTTTTCAGGAGTTTTAGCGCTAAAAATAGTGCCTGTAAACTGCCTCCTAATGTACCCCAGTGGGAAAGCCCGAGTGCTTTCCCAGTGGGGCGGTGCGCTTGAAGGAGAGGAAAAAAATCTCCTGCAAGCAGCATTTTTGGGGTGGTGCGGGAGGGAGGGATGTATACACCGCTCCTCCACCGCTCCTGCCCATTGAAATTAATGGGCAGCGCTTCCGAATCGGCTGTACACCGCTCCGGGAGCGCCGCGCTCCGGCACTTTTAAACCCTATTTGACCCCTCCTTAGGGGTTAAAAGCGCCACGCTGCTGCCCGGATAGCGGTAAAGTGCCTCCAAATTAGCAGGGTTTTACCGCTGACGCTCGGGCAGCTGTGTGAAAGGGCTTTAAAAGAATAGGTACACTTTTTCTTTAACTCTGCTCTCTCTTATCAGCATGGTCATTTGCATACAGCAGAGCCCAATTGGCAACTAGTGCACCCCTCTTCCAGTAGGCTGTGCAAATGATTAGACAAATTAGTCATTGGTGTTTACTTTTTTATTTAAAGGTCTGCCTGAAATTAGGTTTTCATCGTGATGCACCCACATTTACCAAGCAGAACTATGAATTTACTCACCGCATTATATTCACTTTTGCCATACTTAGCACAACTCATCTTTTTAATATCGGTACAAGTAATTGCCCAGACCTAGAACCGGCCTGAACAGCAAGGAGCACATGGAAGGGCGACAAAGGTCAAACAAAGAAAAATTCCCAGCTCACTTACCAGCCAGCCTGCAACAAACTGAATTGTTCTTGTTAAAAGACAGGGGTTTAGTTTGCACACATTCGTAAGCTGCAGAGGCCATGGTACCCCAAAACTTAGGGCCGATTCACATAAGAAAATGCTGCAGGAAAGGAGCGTTCCATGAGCACTTCATGCGCCACATGCGTTGCCCATGCGGGATGTACACGGGTGCCAAAAAATGTTAATGGCACTCCTAAACACAGAGTTTGTGGCAACCAAGCCGCATGATACTACAGCTCCATGCAATTCGTTACAGAGCGATTTGCAAAAGTATCGATTGCACTACTTTTTGCGCATTCTAGTTTAGCAGCCCATGGAAACAACGGGCTGTCAAAACTGGAACGTGCCCATTCTAATGTAAACCAGCCCTTACAATGCAGGACTGATGGTCCTGCATTGTATGTGACACAGCAGAGACTGCTGAAAGAGCAGTTCTGTGCCCCTGCGCATGTCCAGTCCCCCTCCTTCAGGGACATGTCACAGGTCCCAGAAAGCAGTGGCTTGCACATGCGCAGTGAGCAACTGGTGGTGAAGCCACAAGAAGTCACAGCCAGCTGCCCATGGTTAGCATGTCAGCACCAGGGGACCGACGCCCGGTGAATACCATGCTGGATCTGGGACAGACAAGCCAACACACGGGTGAGTTGCATTTTTATCTCCCACACACTGCTCCCCCTTAAGCTACTAAACCCCCCTTTATCACGTTTGATGGGCATTACCACCTGCTGAACACAACTTATTCCAATGAAAGGGGCTGCATCCTTGTGCAATGCACAGTTGTGACGCTGTGATGCAGGTTTTTAGGGGTTACTTTACACCTCCTCACCACCTGTCAAGCCCCCTCTGAAGAGTGATACAGCATTGACTACTGTTCAGAGGGCCAATGCTAGTGTAAGTGAGCCCTGATTTGTAATGATTGACTGGTTCACTGTCCTGTGACCACTACTATACTGTCTGTGCCTAGTGTATGATAGTCCTCTTCAAATTACATCATGTGATGACTGAAATGTGACACCGCAAGTTGTAGTTTTCTGCTTTCTATTTCCTTCCAAGAAACTGGCACTGAGAAAAGTATAGAGCTGCTACTGCTGAACTCTGCGATTGAAGATGCCGACTCTTGCACAGATCCAAAGGCAGTGGAGTAGCAATAGACACAGCAGCTACATGGGCTGCTATGGGGCCTAGGGTAGGAGGGGACCCCCATTAGAAAAAAAAAAACTGTAAAGTTTCCAGTATAGAATGGCTGGAGTCAGAGCTCGGGTCCTCCATGACCCCCCTCTGTGCAGGAGGAAGTATTTGTTTATCTGTCTCAGCAGTGCAAGTTTATTGCCCTCTGAACTGCTACAGATTGAGATTAACCCTATATGCTGAAGGCAAAATCCTACAGCTTCCGCCTGCTAATACCTTGGTGCATGAGGCTCTGGTGTTTAGGTGCAGCAGGAAGGCTCATGTGTACTGTCCAGCCCTGCTGCCAGCAGCCTGTAAAACTCTACGGCCCTTTCCATACCGTTAGGGCCGGCTCACACTGGAGCGGTGCTCGAGGCGATCTCAAAGCGGCTTGCTAGGAGACTTCTATCATAGAAGTCAATGCAAGCCACCTGAGATTGCCCTGAAAATAGTGCAGGCACCTTTTTTCTAAGGCGGAGCGAAGCGCTTCGCTCCTATTAGAACGGTCCCATTTGCACAGCATTGAGGCGAATTGTCAGGCGACTCAAGTCGCCTGACAATTCGCCTAGATGTGAACGGGCCGCGGAGTCGCGCCGCTCCAGTGTGAACCGGCCCTTAGGCTCCATTTAAACCCGAGCGTCTTGTAGCTCAGATATGCCTGAAGCTACAAAACACTGGAGGGGAAAAAAAAAAAATCAATGTTTCTCTATGGAGATGGTTCACATCTCCACTCAAAAACGCCTCTAGCCAAACGCCCGACGCTTAAACTACTCCCGGAGGTATTTTTGTTGCACGAATCAGGCATATTACGCCGTTTCTGACATGTTTCTATTGACATAGAATCGACGGAAAAGCGTCCAACGCTCGTATTAGCGCAAAACGCCCGATGTCGCGCTGCAAAACACTTCAAATATGCCCGAAAACGTGTCGCTCAGGTGTGAATGCAGCCTTAAAAGCACCCCATCTCACCAAGCTTGCACGCAGAAGCGAACGCATACATAAGTCGCGCCCGCATATGAAAACGGTGTTCAAACCACATGTGAGGTATCACCCCGATCGTTAAGAGCTAGAGCAATAATTTTAGCACTAGACCCCCTCTAACTCAAAACTGGTAATCTGTAGAAATTTTTAAACGTCGCCGATGGAGATTTTTAAGTGCCAAAGTTTGTCGCCATTCCACGAACGGGCGCAATTTTGAAGCATGAACATGTTATGTATCAATTTACTCGGCTTAACATCATCTTTCACAATATGGGGAAAAAAATGAGCTAGCTTTACTCTTGTCTTATTTAACTAAAAAAAAAAAAAAAAATGAATTTCTTTAAAAAAAAAAAAAAAAAAAAAAAAAAAAAAGCGTTTGCAAGACCGCTGCGCAAATACGGTGTGACAAAGTAAGGTGTGACATTAAGACACTCACCTGTCCTGGAGTCCAGCGATGTCAGCGCCGCCACCGATCTTCGGATCATCTGGTCGAGTGCTGCCGCTGCCATTGAGGGTAAGGGAACCCGGAAGTGTAGCCTTTCGGGTTCAGCTGAGCCCCTACTGCGCATGTGCGTGCCGCCGCTGTGCTCTCACTGGCCCGGCGGAGGAGGGACTCTGGCTGCTAACGTCAGCGGTCGCGGCCTGAGCTCCCGGATGTGGGGAAAAGGACACCTGTCAATGACAGGAATCCTCTCCCCGCAAAAGGCGGTTGGAATCCGACCAGCGGAACTTTTGGATGGAACTCCGCATTAAGTGGTTAAAATGCATTGAAAATACAGCAAGAATGCATCAATAATGCACCTGTTACATTTTCATGCCGTTTAAGTCACATGACCTATGAAAAACACACCATATGCATAGCAAAATTGCATTTTCAGTGCCATTATTGGCACGTTTTTCTCTCATCAGCAAAATACCAACACCATTTTTGCACGATACGTTTTGACCGCCAAAATTTTGTTGCATCTCTAGTGCAAGCAGTCTGTTCTCCTGGCATTCATCCCTGGGACAATACTGCCCTAATGCAGGCCATACATGGGTCGAATTCTGAACTAATTTTCTTTAGAAAACCAGAAATTTTGTGCATTTTGTAATCCGATGGTGCCAGCGTTGATTTCGAAATTCGACTAACCAAACCTTTAGTGTCACCTCATGTTGCCACGAAAGAATTTGGGTGGTTGGGAATCTTCTTTTCTTTCCAGGTCGCAGTTCGTGCGCATTTCTTTTTCGATTCGATTTCTCACACAATTCTCCCATCATTGATTAGAAATTTGTTTGTTTTTCAAAAATTTCCAACATGTCTGATCTCTCAAATTCGATGGCCACAGGAAAAAAAAAAAAAAATTGGATGTTGCTAAAGCTCACTAATGGTGCAAAACTGTAATAAAATTTCTTAGTTACAGTTTTTGAAAGAAAGTTCTTTCGGAATTTCACCCATGTATGGTTTGCTTAAACAGAAGTGCCACTTGGTGTCAGACACATGCACAGTGAAGAAACGGGCCGCCGTGCCGTGTGATCATGCCGCGATTGGCGGCTCCCACGCACATGCGACTCCAGCCAGTCACAGCACCGGAGTCCGCAGCCTCGGAAGGAAGAGGGGTGAAGATGGATGCTTCCTACCGCAGGGACAGCAGGGCGTCGATTGCAGGTGACACATAATAGGCCAGTATGCGATGCATCAGGGTTTACTTCCTCTTTAAAGCGGAGTTCCTGGCCGAAATTTGACTTTTAAAGATAAAAATACCCCTAGAATACTCATGCCTCATGCAATGTAACAAAGGTATGCTGTAAACTATGCCCAGTTTTCTATTTGTGCCTCATCATTTTCTTACTTTGTGAAGTTCCTGCACAGCGCAGCCATCTCCAGTGTGGGCATCTGAAGCCGCAGTGTCCTTCCTGGATTCCGTGCATGCCGGTTACCCAGCATGCACCTGCCAATCTCACGCATGTGCAGTGCAGTCTTGGTTAGCTTGACATGGAACAGCCATGTCAAGCTGACAAAGATTTTCCATAGACACCAATGTTAAATGTAACAGGAGCAGTGCCATGCCAAGCTGACAAAGATCTCCCAACAGACAATGCAAAACCAGAAATGACGTACAGTGCCGCGGCCCCTAAAGGAGGAAGTGAAATTAGAAATAGGCATAAATCAGGTAAGTGAACAGAAAAAAAAAAATAAATGACTAATTAATTTTAAGGATGCACATTAGTGCTGCATGGTGAGGAGTGAAAAATGTGGGTGGAACTCCGCTTTAACAGATGCATTAAAAACTGCTGTTAGGGACATCAGGCATTTTTTTTTTCTGCCTCATTTAGAGGAAGAAAATAACCTGCTGACAGAGCCTCCAGGAGCAGCAGCAGCAGCATTTTGGTAGAAAAAAAAAATGCTTGAGGCTTGTAAACGCACGTAACGCTAGGAGCATCAAGCACTGAAGTGTTACTGAACAAAACGCTATTTAACTTACTCGAAAGCTACACAGTTTGTTTTTATCAACAGAAGTCTCTTCTCTGCATAGGCAGTATTTGTTGGTAAAGGCGAACTATCCCTATAATCACACTATAGTTTTACAGCTACAGTGCCGCCCGGTGGCACAGAATCCCATATACACACACGATTCTGCATTGCTGGGTAGGGGGTGCAGCTGCCCATACTGTTACTGGCTCCAGCACAGGCTGATCAGTGGTTCCCAGCCAATGATTTATGGCCGGAACCCACCAATCATATGAGCGAGTTACAAGAGAGCTTTGTGTATGTAAAGCACAAAGCTCTCTGACAGCGGCAATGTGACGGTTTATGTTTCCCTGCAAACAAGGAATAAAAACCTGCACACTAAGTAAAATCAGCACACATTACTATGGATGCACTGATGCCGATACCAAGTATTTTCATGAGTTCAGGCTGAAATCACTGACAAGCCTGGGTTCACACAGTAGCAGTAGGGAAACCACATGCGATTCAGACAGGTATCACACCCCTTTCCTGTTCAAATTGCATGCGATTCTGTGGAGTGCAATTTGCGCCCATTCATTTTGTATGGACATAAAATGCACCGCAAAGTATTGGTACTCGGTATTGGCGAGTACTTGATCGCAGGGTGGATTTCATTTAAATCATAATTTTTAAAGAGCACCTGTCATCTCTGTCCCGCAGAGGCTCCTCCTTTGACCCGCTGTTGACTCACCGACAGTCCCATTCACTTTAATGGGACAGCTGGTGATGTGGCAGTGACACAACAAGGAGAGGGATGTGGCAGGAGCAGGTGAGTGGATGCCGCTAAAGCCTCGTACACACGGGACGACGATCGTACGTACGATCGTCGCAATCGTATGTAGCATACTGACTGCACTACACGATCGTACGACTGCAGAAGAACGTTCAGGTGCATGTAATTAGCATCCGGCCATTCCTGACTTTGGAGCATGCGTGTTTTGCACAATACAACTTTGTTGTACCAACTGCTCTGTACACACAATACAACAGTCGTATGAGAGCTTGTTGGTACGACCAAGTTTTCTAGTTTGCTCATACAACTCCCTTGTACGACCGTCGTATGTTCGACTGTTCAAATCACGCATACGAACGATCGATTTCACATACAACAGTCTTGAGTACGACCTGTTGTATACAACCGTCGAACCGTGTGTACGGGGCTTAACAGGTGCTGCCATGATGGATCTGAAATGACAGGTACTCTTTAAAAGCAAGAACCACTTCTTGCTGGTAGTTAGAATCTTTTATATTTGCAAACAAAATGAAGGTTTCCCATTTAGAATAATAAGCTGTCAGGTTAGTAAAACAGCGATATCAGAACCGATTCAATCATACAGTTTGTAGTGTACATAGATTTGCCCAACAATGGGATAAAGGAATATTTCTGAACTTTGTTTTATCTCATGGTTACTGTGAAATTGTGTGAATGCATTAATGCACTGCATGTTATCTCAGCTTGCAGAGCTTGGATTCATTGAACCAAAAATGTAAATATTGCAGAATATACAGCCCCATGCCACATAACTAAGCTTCATTTCATGCTGAATTAAAATTAATGTATCTTAATAGAAAAAAATATCTTTAGATTTTACTCCAAAAGCATTTTATTAAAATAAATGATAAAAATCAAAAATCTCTGATAAAAAAAAAAAATGGTTTTGATGCACACTGAACAAAAATAAAGATTGTTAGGCACACATCTAATTTGATAGCCCCTGATGTTAACCCCTTCTCAACCAGCGTCATTAGTACAGTGGACAGTGTATAGTATTAGCACTGAAGATGTCAGTTATCCAGTTCCCACAAAGTGTCAGATAGCCCACCATACACCACTACAAGTCGCTGATCACCACCTCTCTCATATATATATATATATATATATATATATATATACGCTATAACTTTTGTGCAAACCGATCAATATTACACTTATTGCTTTTTTCCCCCCAAAGACGTGCAGCAGAATACATTTTGGCCTAAGTTTATGAAGATTTTTTTATTGGATGTTTTATAACAAAAAAGAAAATATTGTTTCCAAAATGTATGCTTTTGAAAAAAGAAAAAAAAAAGGGGGGGGGGGGGGGGAGTGAGAAGTGGTGATCACTTCACCCCCAGAAGAAACCCTATTTGTGGGGGGGTGATGTAATTTTTTTCACGTACAGCTTCCAGGTCAGCAGTTCACGCTATGGATGCACGGAAATTCCAGTGGCCAAAACATATCAGCCGAAAGTGCCGTTTTCTGTCATTTGCCAATAATAGCGCCAAAAACGCATGCGATTTTACGGTGCTTAGGACTAGGACTCAAAAACCGCATCAAGAATGTAACATGGGTGAGTTACTGATGCCTTGTTGATCAGTTTTCAATGCATTTCAACGCGGGGATGCGTTTTTGCTTTTTTTTTAACTGACCGTGAATGCAGCAAGCGAGATTGTTAACACAACGGACGAGTGTGATGGCAGAATTTAAAGAGATGCATATTTTTTCTTGTGCTAAAAAAAATTCAGATTCAGGTTTTGGATGTAAAAAGTAATGAGATTATATATATACAAAAAAAAACACACATCGCCATTTTCAGCCCAGTGCATCCTGAATTTTCAGTATTAAAATTTAAATTTGGCGCTCCTCTAGTTCAAACCCTGAGGGCACCAGAGGCAGCCCAGCAACTAGCATTTCCAGTAGATCAGCAAGCATGAGCCAGCCAATCAGGTGGCATTTTTAGAAGCTCTGGTTATTCTGTCTGTGTCTTCTTTCTATAAAGCTTTGCTTGTTCAGCTCTTCCCGCATTGCTGTGGTAGGCCCCATTCACTGACACATTGCTTATAGCGTCCCCTTTGCTGAGTCAATAAGCAGCATTGAAGCTACCTGTGTGTATTGCAGTGGTTGATGCATGAAGAGGAGAGGTGCCGCCAGGCCCCACGCACTGACCGCCGTCAGCTGAACACTACGCGAGCTGGAAGACAACGCGTCACGTGACCGCCCTCCCCACAGCACGCTTTGTGCTGAGAACGCATGGCCAGACACGGACTACATCTCCCGGCGTCCCCCACGCCGCCGAACTACACTTCCCGGGCAGCACCGCGCGCGCCGTCACTCCTACTCCAGGCGGGCTGCAGAGTCACGGGCAGGCCTGTCTGCGCTGTTCTCCCCTTCGGCCTACAACGTGCAAGGTCACAAATGGGGAGCCCTGCAAAGTCTATAAAAACACGGCCACAAATCCTGACAAGCCTGCCCTGAGGGGAATAAAGCTGGTGCAATTAGCGCCTCACTAGTTACTGGACGGAGTGCAGGTCCAGCTTCCAGCAGCAGTGCTCAGGCTGCACACACAGGGAGACCAAGCTTTGCATTCAGTATTTGGGTCTCCTGGGAGAGGAATGCAAAGCTTGGGGAAACGTTGAAATGTATACTTTGCCATTGGGCGCCACTTGGCAGACAGGCCTGCAGGCCGTTAAATTCAGCAGCCCATGGGGATTTGGAATAAGAGGTGTGAAACAAACCACAGACAGCCCACTCACATGCAGCATTATTATAACAATCATGCATTGGTAAACATTAGTGCCAAGCCTGGCTCACAAGGGGGGTACGCCAATGCATGTCTGCCCCATGCGAGGGCCGTGTTTACCTACACCGGGATGTACAGGTAGTCCCCATTATAGTGAACTCTGCACAGATCCAGCCGCTGCTCCCAATATGACGTCTGTGTGGGTGCACGGCTCTGAACATACGCTGCCTGCATTCTGGGCCACGCACCCCCATGGGTGTTATAGTGTCCATGCAGCCGCTGCACCCCAAATGACATCAATGGGACCGCCTGCATGGAAAACACCTCTGCATCCCTATGTGGGTAAACACGGGCATGGGTACATACACCCTGTGTGAGGCCTACCAACCAAACATGAAATGGATACAAAAGGCAAACAAGTCCAGAGGATGGAAACATTTGGAGCGCTTACTTTTTTTCTCAGCTGTTAAATACACAGAATGCAAAAAATATTTCAATGCTACAAAATGCAACATCATGTATTCCATCATTACAGGGCTGCAGCTTCACTGGAATAAGAAATGCCAAAAACTTTCATCCCTTGAAGAGCCAAGTGTGAAGAAACTTCAGCATCCGACATTTCCAGGAGTGTCAGATGACTGCCAATCCCCCCTCCGCGGCTTCATGATTCCTTCTGTTGGCTACTGAGTCCTGTAGGGGTGATCGATCAAACCACAGAGCAGGGGGGGGGGGGAAACAGGCATCCAACCCTGACAAAAGCTGAACATTATTTGGCAAAGCTCAAGTTAAGGTGGATACATAGAATACAATTTTTGTTCAATTTCCTTTAAAATTTACCTTCAACTACATAGTGCAAGGGCCTACCTGATTGCATACAAACTGAAAGGGTTTAGGTTTGACCTCATATGATATGCTATGGGCAAATCTAAAATACATTTTATAGCGTGTAGTCATCTTTAGCAAGAGATCAGTGGTGTGGAAAGCAAGTATTAAAATCTTTCCTTTCCAGGCAGACCTCATTTTTAGTTTTTTTTATTTTATTGTATAGCAGAACTCCAGTCACAACAATGAATGGCCAATATAAAATAAAACCCTTTCAGTCCCTTGCAGTGTCTTTTTTCTGCTGCTAGACATCCCCAGGCTAATGGCTTGGCTAGAATCATTCAACCCACTTCCTCTGAGCACATGTTGTCCTGCACCCCTTGCCTGTGATGGTGCAGTGAGAGAAGCAGCACAGCGATGAGCTCATCTTTATGTCACTCTGCTCTCTCCTCCTATCAACATGCTTTTAGTGCACGTTTCTTGTGCTGCTTCTTTCACTCACACTCCAGCCCTGCTGTACAGGGACTGCAAGACACTATGTCAAATGCAGGTGTTTACACTGATAACATTTAAAGAATGTTTAAAGTGTTGTAATAATGATTACAGATCTGCATTAACCGGTGTCTTATGGTTCAGCTTTAGGTAATTCACACATTTTGAATAATTATGCCCAACTCACAGAGGAAAGAAAGAAAGAAAAGAAAGGAAGGAAAAAGGATGGAGTTAAGGAAGAAAAAGGAAATAATAATAATAATAATAATGAGCATGTCCATCTTAGTACTTAGTAGGCAATGATATAACAACCATTACAGTTCACCAATATGCAGGTATTCCCATAATAAAATCAGGGAATAGCCACAGCAGTGAGTGTGGATTCATATTGACCTTCAATACGGCAATTCCAAAATTCCCTCCCTGCCACATGTAAGGCATCACACCATTCATCTTCAATAGCCAGGTATCCTAATGAGTTGAGCACAGCTAAAAGCAGCAGGGGCCCCAGCATCCAGGTACGCATTGCTACTGACCTTGCAAGAATACAAAAGCCTCCATCCCTCCTCCCACCCATTAACAGAGCCACATGGTGGTATTAGTATACAGTACACACTATTAAAGCACGGCATGCAGCAAAACATGACCTTGGAACACGTTTCGAGAAAATGGAAAAACGGATGCCCCTAGAAACCGGATCTCTAATTTCATCTGAATAAGGAAACCTGGTTGTTGCCATGAGCAACCACTTCATGCAAACACAGAGTGGGCATGCACCATATGAACATGCAGGTTAGATTTACAATGGAAAATGGTCAATTTTGGAACAGTGAGTCGATATTTAGCCCGTTAATGAAGTAAAACCAATGATCAATTCCGAGCTTACGGACAGAAGAAAAAAAAAAAGATCAGGATGGAAATGGTTTCTCATTCCCATACATGACGCAATATTACCAATGTTATTTACTAATTCTTGCTCATCACTGGGCAGCAAAGGGGTTAACACGACCATCTCGAGCGATCACCATCACCAAGACATTCATGATTGGCTAGCGGTCATTCCTTTTGCTCTCAGAAAAGAGAAAATTATTGGTTCACCGCATCCATGCGTTGCGGAAAAGTCATGGCGATTTAAATGTTGTTGCTTAGCGGCCAAATGCTCCCAAAGTACAAAGGCGAGTGATTGTTCCATATATGTATGAAAATTCTCCCTGCCTCTTCGCCGCATCACTACATTGGCCCAACTGAGGAGAAAAAGTTATGTGGGTTCAAATGTTGTTAGGGGCCAATTGGCCCTAAAGAACAATGTAGAGCAATCATTACTTTTTCTCCCTGCAAAGAGGAATAGCCACTTCACCGCAGCCAAGATGAGGAAAGCCATGGTGGTTCTAATTTTGCCAATTAGTGACCAACTGCACCCCATGAATGGTGGTCATTCCCCTTTCTCTCTCCCTCTTTGTGGCATCCATAAGTCAGCTGATCCAAGGAGAAAAGTCATAGTGGTTTTAATTTTGTCAATTAGTGGACAATTGTTCTCAAAGAACAGTGGTGAGCAATCTCACCAGTGCCAAGTGATCATTCTCTTTTCCCACTACAATGAGAAATAGCCTCATTGCCACAACCATACTTGAGCCTTGTCATAGCAGTTCTAATTTTGTCAGTTAGTGGCCAATTGCTTCTGACATCCGGTGGTGGGCAACATTCCCTTTTCTCCCTGAAAAAGGAAAGGTCTGTTCCGCTGCATCCATACATTGGCCAAATTAGAGGGAAAAGTTATGATGGTTCAAATTTGGTCCACTAGTGGCAAATCGCTCCCAAAGAACAGCAGCAAGATATCGTCCTCTATTCTCCCTGCCTCTACGCCACATTACGTCATCCAACCCAAGGAGAAAAGATATGGCAGTTCCAATGTTGTCAACTAGTGGCCAATCGCTCCTAAAGAATGGCAGCAAGGGATCGTTCCCTAGTCTCCCTGCCTCATCAGTAGGTCAGCGAGCCAAGCAGAAAAATTACAGCTGTTCAAATTTTGACAATTAGTGGACAATCTCTCCTAAAGAACCGAGCATCATGATTAATGATCATTTCCCTTTTCCCCGCAACCATACGTCGGCCAATGTCATGGCCTTTCTACGTTGGCCAATTAGATGGAAAGTCATGCCGGTTCAGATTTTGTCCATTAGTGGCCAATCACTCCCAAACAACAGCGGCAAGTGATTGTTCCCTATTCTCCCTGTATCTTCCTTGCATCATTATGTTGGCCAACCCAAGGAGAAAAGTTATGGCATTTCAAGTTTTTGTCAATTAGTGGCCAATTGCTCCTAAAGAACCGAGCTGAGCAATCACTTCCCTTTTCACCTCTTTGCCGCAACCATACGTTGGCCAATGTCATGGCCATTCTACATTAGTCAATTAGAGGGAAAGTCATGCTGGTTCAAATTTTGTCCATTACTGGCCAATAATTCCCAAAGAACCGCATTGAGCGATCGCTTCCCTTTTTCATCTCTTTGGCGCAACCATATGCCAACCAAAGTCATGCTGGTTCCAAAAATTGTGTCCATTACTGGGCAATCACTCCCAAAGAATCGCGTTGAGCGATCGCTTCTCTTTTCGCTTCTTTGTCGCAATCATATGCCAACCAATGTCATGGCTGTTTTATATTGCCCAAATAGAGGGAAAGTCATGCTACCTTGGCCAATCAAAGAAGAAAAGTTACGGTGGTTCAAACTGTTGTCAATTGGTGGCTCCAGAGGATGACACCAAGTGATCACCCCCCCCCCCCCCATGAGAAATAACCACTGCAATCACACATTGGTGAAAAATCATGGCGCTTCTAATTATGTCAATGAGCGGCCAATTATTACCAAAGTATGGAGGCGGGAGACATTCCCTTTTCTCTCTACACTGACAAATTAGAGGAAAAGTCATGCTGGTTCAAATTTTGTCCATTACTGGCCAATCGCTCCCGAAGGTCCGCGTTGAGCAATCACTTCTCTTTTCACCTCTTTGCCACAACCACACGTTAGCAAATGTCATGGCCATTCTACATTGGCCAATTAGAGGGAAAGTCATGCTACCTTGGCCAATCAAAAGGAGAAAAGCCACGGTGGTTTGAATGTTGTCAATTGGTGGTTCCTAGAGGGATGACACCAAGTGATCATTTTCTTTTCCCCTGAAATCACACATTGGAGAAAAATCATGGCGCTTCTAATTATGTCAATGAGTGGCCAATCATTACCAAAGTATGGAGGCGAGTGACATTCCCTTTTCTCTCTACATTGGCAAATAAAAATCATGCTGGTTCAAATTTTGTCCATTACTGGCCAATCGCTCCCAAAGATCCACGTTGAGCAATCACTTCTCTTTTCGTCTCTTTGCCACAACCATACGTCGGCAAATGCCATGGCCATTCTACATTGGCCAATTAGAGGGAAAGCCACGCTGGTTCAAATTTTGTCCATTACTGGCCAATCACTCCTAAAGATCCGCGTTGAGCGATCACTTCTCTTTTCGTCTCTTTGCCACAACCACACGTTAGCAAATGTCATGGCCATTCTACATTGGCCAATTAGAGGGAAAGTCATGCTACCTTGGCCAATCAAAAGGAGAAAAGCCATGGTGGTTTGAATGTTGTCAATTGGTGGCTCCTAGAGGATGACACCAAGTGATCATTTTAGTTTCCCTTGCAATCACACATTGGAGAAAAATCATGGCGCTTCTAATTATGTCAATGAGTGGCCAATCATTACCAAAGTATGGAGGCGAGAGACATTCCCTTTTCTCTCTACATTGGCAAATAAAAATCATGCTGGTTCAAATTTTGTCCATTACTGGCCAATCGCTCCCAAAGATCCGCGTTGAGCAATCACTTCTTTTCGTCTCTTTGCCACAACCATACGTCGGCAAATGTCATGGCCATTCTACATTGGCCAATTAGAGGGAAAGCCACGCTGGTTCAAATTTTGTCCATTACCAGCCAATCACTCCTAAAGATCCGCGTTGAGCGATCACTTCTCTTTTCGTCTCTTTGCCACAACCACACGTTAGCAAATGTCATGGCCATTCTACATTGGCCAATTAGAGGGAAAGTCATGCTACCTTGGCCAATCAAAAGGAGAAAAGCCACGGTGGTTTGAATGTTGTCAATTGGTGGCTCCTAAAGGGATGACACCAAGTGATCATTTTCTTTTCCCCTGCAATCACACATTGGAGAAAAATCATGGCGCTTCTAATTATGTCAATGAGCGGACAATCATTACCAAACTATGGCGGCGAGAGACATTCCCCTTTCTCCCTACATTAGCCAATTAGAATAGAAAGTCATGGTGGTTTAAATTTTGTCTAATCTCTCCACCAAAAAAAATAAAATAATTGTTGGCGATAGAGCTGACCAAGTATGGCACGCTGGGACTTGTAGTCCCACAGGTTGCCCTGTCACCCCCCCTCACTGAGTTTGCAATCCTAACCCCCCCAGGTGTTGTTTGTCTGGTGTGAAATCAGCTGACTGCTCAGGAGGGGGTGTGATCACTGCCAGCGTTGGATTTAAATGCCCCTCTCTCATATGGCGCCCCCAGGAGCAGTGGCGGAGCCGCAGTGTTGCTCCCAGGCAGGCAGCGCTCTCTCAGCTCTGCAGCATGGCCGGGGCACCACGTGGGTCTGTTTGCAACTGACAAACCTTCCTCTGCGCCCTTTAAAAACAAACCCCAGTGATCGCCGGTCACCCCCCATCCCGGGGACCTCCCCATCGGCTGCCTTTTAGGGGTGCAGAGGGACCCCCTCAGCCCTGTGTTTTTGTAATTCCCCAGCACACAGCTGATCGGGACTCCCCGCCTCCCTCCCCATGTCTGCAAGGTGATCTAAGGAGATCTGCAGCGTGCACGGTCGGGGCCATGTGCGCCAGCAAAACAGAAAGCAGTGAGTGGCGGGGGTACCTACCTGCACAGCCCCCCGATCACTTCCTTCTCCGTCTTCCTGAAGTGTTGCAGGGAGGGTACTTTCTGCGCGGGCATCATGAAATACTCCATAGCAATCAGCAGGAGGACCAACCTTCCAAACCCCCCCACCACCCCCCCAAAATAAAAACCACCGTGCACCCCTCCCTCCCCCCCTTTCCAGCAGCCTTCCCCCCCTTTTTCTTTAATCCCCTCTTCCGATCAGCCTTATTGATCAGGTGATGGTGCATGCAGGCAGATCAATGGTGTAGTGTGTGTAGGATGTCCCAGATGATCAGGGGGAGGTGTCTGTCTCTCTCCTTGTGTTCTGCCTCTCAATGTGAGTGTGTGTTTGCAGCTGATGTCTGTTTCAAGGCGGGAAACAGCTGGTGAGAGATCAGAAACAGCACCCCTCCCCCCTGCACCCCCCCACCCCCTCCTCCCTCCTTCCACCCAGAGCCAAATCCCAGCCCTTCTTCCGCAGAGTAAGGCATTGCATGTAAACAAAGGACTATTTGCAAGGCGTTGCATGGCCCGCTGCGACAGGGAAAGGGCAGGCTTGCTCTGATCTGGGGGGTGCATGCTGGCCTGGGGGTCCCTGGGGTATTTTGGGGGTGCAAAGTGGGTGCCTATGGGTGTTGGATCCAGGGGAGGGGGGGTGGGGGGAGAGAACAGAAGCTGAATGGGGAGGCTGGGAGGTGATCTGGCTGCATGCGCCACGCTTGGGTGATCAGTCCCATCAGCTGACAGCTTGGCAGAGAGGAGAGCAAGGGGAAGGAAGAAGAAAGGAGAAAAAGAGCTGAGCACATGGTCATTGCCTGCATCATCCCTAACCCCTGCACTGCCAGAGAGGCCTGCTGCAGGGCGCCCTCCGCTACCGCCTGCACAAAGCCTGTGTGATCATGGGACACATGGAGGGCCATTCCTTTTAGAAGGCTCAGTCCGCCTTGCTGCAAAGCATAGCCTTCTCCGAGTTTGAAAACAGGTTCCTCTTTGCTCAGCTGTGCTTTCCCCTCCTTTTTTTTTGTGCGATTAGGAACTCTATAATAGAAATAATCCAAAATAATAAAATATTGAAACCATTATTTTACGCTAAACTTTTCGTGCAACCTCTAACCCCCGGTTTCTGGAGGTTTCTCCAAAGGTTTTTTAGGTGAACCTTGAGTAAATACCTATATACATTTCCTGAAATGTAAAAAAAAATTATAAAACTTTGTTTACTCTAAAAATTTTAGGACAACCTCTAACTCACCCAGATTTCTGGGGTTCCTCCAAGGTTGTTTAGGGGTTCTTTTAGCAATGCGTAAAGATCTCTATAAATTTCCTGACATGAAAGAAGGGACTCAAAAAAGAAACCATTATTTTACGTTAAACTTTTCGTGCAAACTCTAACCCCCCGATTTCTGGAGAACCCTGGGGTTTCTCCAAAGGTTTTTTAGGTGAACCTTGAGTAAATACCTATATACAGTTCCTGAAATGTAAAAAAAAATTATTATAAAACATTGTTTACTCTAAAAATTTTAGGACAACCTCTAACTCACCCAGATTTCTGGGGTTCCTCCAAGGTTGTTTAGGGGTTCTTTTAGCAATGCGTAAAGATCTCTATAAATTTCCTGACATGAAAGAAGGGACTCAAAAAAGAAACCATTATTTTATGCTTAACTTTTCATGCAACCTCTAACTCACCAGGTTTTGGAGAACCCACAGGTTCCTCCAAAGGCTTTTCAGGGGTTCCATGAGTAGAGACCTCTATACGGTACCTGAAATTAAAAAAATATATATATATCTAAAATATAGAAGCTGTTATTTACTCAAAATTTTCATACAACCTCTAACTCAACCAGATTTCTATGGAACCCTGGGGTTCCTCCATATTTTTGGGGTTCCTTGAGCAATAAGTAATTTCTGCCTCTAAGAGGGATAACTCCACTAAAATAAACAAGCTGTTAAAGTTAACTTTTCATGCAACTTATAACTTAACTGGGTTTCCTAGGAACTCTGGGGTTCCTCTAATGGTTGTTTAGGGGTTCTTTTTTCAATGTGTAAAGATCTCTATACATTTCCTGACATTAAAAAAGTGACTCAAATATAGAAACTGTTATTTTACACTAAATGTTTCATGCAATCTCTAACTCACCAGGTTTCTGGTGAACCCCAGGGTTCCTCCAAAGGTTTTCTTTAGGGGTTCCTTGAGTAAATACCTATATACATTTCCTGAAATGAAAAACAAAAAATTATAAAATATATAAACTATTATTTACTCTAAACATTTCATACAACCTCTAACTCAATCAGATTCCTGTGCAACCCTGGGGTTCCTCCCAGGTTGTTTGGGGGTTCTTTGAGCAATGTGTAATAATCTCTAAATTTCCTGACATTAAAAAAAGTGACTCAAATATAGGAACCGTTATTTTACGCTAAACTTTTAATGGAGCCTCATACTCAGCAGGTTTTTTTCTGAGAACCCTGGGGTTTCACCAAAGGCTTTTTTAGAGGTTCCCTGAGTAATGAGTAGAGACCTCTATAAATTTCCCGAAATTAAACAGAATATATATAAGATATAGAAACTGTTATTACTCTAAATTTTCATGCAGCCTCTAACTCAAACAGATTGTTAGGGAACCCTGAGGTTCCTCCAAATGTTTTTGGGGTTCCTTGAGAAATAAGTAATTTCTCACTCTAAGGCAGCTGTTAAAGTTAACTTTTCATGCAACCTCTAACTTAACCGTCTTTCCGAGGAACTCTGGGGTTCCTCTAATGGTTTTTTTAGGGGTTCCTTGAGTAAGGAGTAAAGACCTAAACATTTCCTGAAATTAAAAAATAATTATAAAATATAGAAATTGTTATTTACTCTTTTCATGCAACCTCTAACTTAACCACATTTCTGGGGAACCCTGGGGTTCTTCCAAGGTTGTTTAGGGGTCCTTTTAGCAATGTGTAAAGATCTCCATAAATGTCCTGAAATGAATATAATAAATTAGAAACTTTTTTTTACACCAAACTTTTCATGCACCCTCTAACTCAATCTTTCTTAGTCAGGTTTCCACGGAACCATGAGGTTCCTCCAAAGGTTTTGGGGTTCCTTGAGCAATGAATAATTTCTGCCACTTAAAGGATAACTCCATTAAAATATACAAACTGGCAAATTTCAGTTTTCATGCAACCTCTAACTAAACCAGGTTTTTGGGGAACCCCGAGGCTCCTCCAAGGTTATTTAGGGGTTACTTGAGTAATGTGTAAAGATCTCTACATATTTCCTGAAATTAGAAAAAAAACCTAACATTTTAGAAACTTATTTTAAACCAACCTTTTCACGCAAGCTCTAACTCAATCTTTCTTAGTCAGGTTTCCATGGAACCTTGGGGTTCCTCCAAAGGTTTTGGGGCTCCCTTGAGAATTTAGTCATTTCTGCCACTTAAAGGGTAACTCCACTAAACTGTACAAACTGTTAAAATTCAATTCTCATGCAACCTCTAACTCCACCAGGTTTTTTTTAGGGTTCCTTGATTAATGAGTAGACCTCTACACATCTCCTGAAATTAAATTATTATAAAATATAGACACTGCTATTTGCTCCAAATTTTCACGCAACCTCTAAGTCTGCCAGATTTCTGGGGAACCCTGGGGTTCCTCCAAAGTTGTTTAGGGGTTCCTCGAGTAATGTGTAAAGATCTCTATAGATTTCCTGAAATTAAATACAATTACCAAAATATAACAACCTCTGTAAATTTCATGGCAAAATACTATGTTAAAAAAATTATTATAAAATACAAAAACTGTTACCCTAAGTTTTTCATGCAACCTTTAAGTCAACCAGATTTATGGGGAACCTTGGGGTTCCTCTAGAGTTGTTTAGGGGTTCCTTGAGCAATGTGTAAAGATCTCTATACATTTCCTGAAACTTTTCATGCAACTTCTAACTCAGTCTTTCTTTGTCAGGTTTGCATTGAACCCTGGGGTTCCTCCAAAGGTTTTTGAGCAATGAATCATTTCTGCCACTTAAAGGGTAACTCCACTAAAATATACAAACTTTTAAAAGTTAACTTTTCATACAACCTCTAACTCAACCAGGTTTCTGGGGGACCCATGGAGTTCCTTCAAAGGTTTTTTTTTATAGGGGTTCTTTGAATAATGTATAGAAACTTTTTTTTTTTTTACAGTAAAATTCTGGGGGACCCTGGGGTTCCCACAAAGGTTGTTAGGGGTTCCTTAAGCAATGAGTAAAGACCTCTAAAAATGTCCTGAAATTAAATAAAATTAGTAAAATATAGAAACCTCTGTACATTTCTTGTTATTTTATAATAAGCTTTCCATGCTACCTCTAACTCAGCCTTTCGCAAACCAAGTTTCCCTCGAGCTCTGAGGTTTCTTTAACGATTGTTGTGGTTCCTTGAGCAATAAGACCTCTATGAATTTTCTCAAATAAAGAAAAATACTGAAGTGCAGTGTTTTTTTACACTAAATATTTTATGCTACCTCCAACACCACCATTTTCGACCAGGTTTTTGAGCAGTCCTGGGGTTCCTCGAAAGTTTTTTTTTTTTTTGGGGGGGGGGGGGGGGG
>BLSH010123456.1:574960-591460 GCA_018402905.1 Glandirana rugosa | reverse complement strand
ACCCCCATTTAACGTCGGTTATAGTGTCCAACCCCATTTAATGTGATAATGGCTGCAAAGTACCCCCACCTGTGATATTGGCTGCAATTTACCCCAACCTGTGATATTGGCTGCAATTTACCCCCACATGTGATATTAGCTACAATTTACCCCCACCTGTGTTATTGGCTGCAATTTACCCCCACCTGTGATATTGCTGCAATTTACCCCACCTGTGTTATTGGCTGCTATATACCCCGCCTGTTTGCTGGGGCTGTATACTGTGTCCTGTGATACTGGCTGCTATATACCCCACCTGTGATGCTGAGCTGTATACTGTGCCCTGTGATGCTGGGGCTGTATACTGTGTTTTGTGATGCTGAGCCGTATACTGTGCCCAGTGATACTGAGCTGTATACTGTGTCCTGTGATGCTGAGCTGTATACTGTGTCCTGTGATGCTGAGCTGTATACTATGTCCTGTGATACTGAGCTGTGTACTGTATCCTGTGATGCTGAGCTGTGTACTACTGTCACAATATGTGGAATACAGGGGACGGAGTGGGTGGATTCTATAAGGGGTGGGGCTTATTAGAAGTAGCAGGGGTCAAAAAGAAAGGGCAGGGCCTGGCGCCCCCTCATTCTAAAACTTCACCAACTGCCACTGCTGTAGACACCTATGCGCTGCCACCTGTGTGAAGCAGCGCATGCGCACTGTCGTAAGTTCCTGCACATAGCTCTTGAATGCAAGTAACAGCTCATAGCTGTGCACAGCCGCCTGCAATCATTTATGTCTATGGGTGACTGTATGCAGCACCAGGAGCTCCCGGGTACCAAAATGCTATACTAGAGTATTCACCCCTGTGCATGAGCCCTAAAGTGCAAAAACCTGTGCAATATTCTTTATACCTTGACTTGCCATGATTTCCAATGAGTACCGTTCATATCTGTGCAACTTCATGTCGCAGCGACTTCAAAGTAGTCCCTGTACTACTTTGGTCCGACTTTGTTGCGACTTGAGGTCCATAGACCTCAAGATTACACAGGCATTGCTCCAAGTCGTGGCAAAATCACAGCAAAGTTGCTGAAAAATCACGGCAAAAAACGCTGAAAAATTGCAATAAAATCTTGCGACTTTCAGGTTGCACAAGTGTGAAAGGGGCCTTATACAGTCAAAGTATACCAAAAAATGATAACATACCGTATGTGTGCGGGGTCAATTATCACATGTGCTGTAATGTCTTTACTAAACTGATCAAGCTAAAAATAAGTTAAAGTTAAGTTCCAGGGAATCTATTCTTTGCCTTGTGCTGGGCCCAGCTTAGTTTTGGGAAGGCAAAAAATATCTGTGGTTCAATGCCGCATTCTGCTGTCAGCTTCGACTTTTTGGCTCATCTGCTGTGACCTCCATTGCTGATAAAGTGATGATAGGTGGTTGCTTGCTCTTCAACTCATCCATTCAGAAATTATCTTGTAATCTTTTCACAGAATACAAGGCTTTCTCTGGGACAAGGGAAAGGGAGGGACAGATGAACATCAGGCTCTCCCCTTCTCCATTTAGAGAAGGCCTTGTGTTCAGTTTTCTAAATGAAGGAAAAAACGAGTGACCCCCTATCATCTCAGTATGAGCGCTGGAACTCAGAGCAGCTGAGCTGGAAAATGAAAACCAACAGTGGAATGAAGCTGGCCATTCAGAAGTAGAAAATCAAATGAATACATTTAATTATAGTCAGTATTTTGATTTTCTTATAGTTAGTTTGCGACAATTGATTTCCATTTCAAGAAAAGCGAAACAAACAAATTAAGCTTTAACAATAAAACCTGGAAGCTGATTGGTTACAATGAATATGCACAGTTGCACCATATTCTGTGTGCACCCGTTTTAGTAAATCCCTCCCAGTGTTTAATTGCTTCCCGCCCATGTTCTAGATGAAAGATGGCTACAGAGCAAACTTACAATGCTGGGAGGGTGTACATGGATGTCCTCCCGTGATCACGCTGCCCGCACAACCCCTACAGCATGCGGGTGGCATGCTCTGTGGACACAGAGTCCTTCAAATTTGCCTGATCACAGATCGGTGTAAAGGGACAATCACAGCAGCCCTTTAACATGTGATCAGCGGTCAGCCAATGACAGCTGGTCACAGGATGTAAACACAAGCCCGTTGTCAGCTTTTCTATCCTCTCCCTGGGCAGAGTGTCCAATAATTGACTTTTGTTATTGGTTCCAACAGTGCCCACCAGTGCTGCTAATCAGCGCCCACCAGTGGCACCTGTCAGTGCTCATCAGTGCTGCCAATCAGTGCCTCATCATCAGTGTCAGTTATCAGTGCCGCCTATCAGTGCCACCTATCAGTGCTTACTATCAGAGCCCATCAGTGCCACCTATCAGTGCCCATCAGTACCACCTGTCAGCGCAGCCTCATCAGTGCAGCCTATCAGTGCCCATCAGTGCCGCCTCTTCAGTGCCCATCAGTGCTGCTTTATCAGAGCCCATCAGTGCTGCCTCATCAGTGCCGCCTCTTCAGTGCCCATCAGTGCCGCCTCATCAGAGCCCATCAGTGCTGCCTCACCAGCGCACATCCGTGAAGGAGAAAAATTACCTCTTTGCAAAATTTTATAACAAACTTTGAAAAATGTTTTTTTTTTTCAAAATGTTCAGTCTTTTTTTGTTTGTTCAGCAAAAAATAAAAAACAAAGTGGTGATTAAATACCACAAAAAGAAAGCTCTATCTTGTGAAAAAATTATGAAAATGTCATATGGGTACAATGTAGCTTGACTGCGCAATTGTCATTCAAAGTGTGACAGCGTTGAAAGCTGAAAATTGGCCTGGGCAGGAGGGGGTAAAAGTGCCCGGTAGGCAAGTGGTTATTGTTGAAAATGATCAGAAAAATGTTGAAATTCCCAGGAAAATTTCTGCTACAATGATCGGGCCATCAAATATTAGTTTGATTTTTGTACAAATATTCTTTTATTTTTCTATATTAATGTATGGCCAGCTGGAGGCATCATACATCAAAGATTTTGAGCATCCCCAGCAACCCTCTGGATGTGGTATACAAAGAATTAGGGGTAACTAAGCCAGACCCAGCAAACATCAAAGCATTGTTTTTTTCCTGGATTAAGCACTATGCATTTTGTGAACTAAGGTTGAAATTAAACGTGCCTTCAAAAAAAAAGATTGGCTTGGGCTGAGTAAACAGAGGTCAATCCTTAAATGAAGCACGCCCCGTGAAATCACACACAAAAATGGTACCTAAATTTCTCCATAGGCAATGTTTTAAAAGCCCTTCCAGGTTATCAATTTAGAATTAACCATGAATCATCGTGGCCCTAGAATGTTGGCTCACAGGCCGGCATTTGCGACAATACCTCACATGTGTTGCACAATCGATGTTTACATGCATGTGCTCTCCCTGTGCTGTGCATTCATATGGGGTTGTGTGCAGGGGTGTGTACATATTTTTAAAATTATTTTTATTTATTTTATATAATTTTTTTTATACTTTTTTTTTTTTTTACTTTAACAAGCTCCCATGTGATAGCATTGGGCAGATGGCAGGTCCTCTTTTTGCAGACATTGGGGGTTTATTAGACCCCTCCCCCCCTCCAATGTCTCCTCTGCTCTCCAATGCAGCTAATCAAGCA
Source organism: Glandirana rugosa (assembly GCA_018402905.1). Lineage (NCBI taxonomy): Eukaryota > Metazoa > Chordata > Amphibia > Anura > Ranidae > Glandirana > Glandirana rugosa. The sequence continues at coordinate 587,833 of BLSH010123456.1, read as the reverse complement.
CAGATCATGCTTGATTAGCTGCATCATTTGCTACACTAGGTATGAATGACAGCTGTGTAATGCATGTCGCTTCAGTTGTCATTAGTCAAAAGGGGAATTTGTTCCCCAATCACCTCCTGGTCTCAATGTACAAGCAGTTTCCAGTGTTTCCAAGATCCCTGGAGGAATGGGAGAGCCTGGGAACCACCGCGGGCACCATGGGCGGGGGAGGGGTTGAGGGTGTCAAACTTTCCAAGCCCCATAAAAGTGATTGGGTGGCTCTAGAACCACCTGGATCACTTTTATCTGAAAGTCCTTCACTGGATGGTAAAGTTGGTACCAAGCAGCCATGAGTTTTTATTAGCGTTTGTTACTCCAACACTTCATATTCGTGATATGTGGCTGCTGTACCATGTACTTGTATGAAAAAGTCTCCTGTTCTCTGTGTTCTTTGTGAAATCCCTGGTGTTCCTGACAGTCTCTCAGCTTTCCTAATAAAAATTGACCACACTAAGCAGGAGAGCACAGCGTTGTCAGTTCTGTAGCTATGCTGGAAACACAGGCTGATCAGACTTGTCCTGACACCCCCCTACACAGCCATTCACTGGGAAGATTAGTGTGCTGCTACTTCTTCTACCCACAGCTCTTATGCAGAGAACAGAGGGAATGTGATCACTTATTAAAAGGGAAAAAAGGTATTTATAATGTTTTTTTTTATATCTATACAAAAATGTTTTGCCTTTCATTTCTATTTTAACCACTTGCTGCCAAATCACATACATGGTGCGTGATTTGAGTGGTTGTGCCGGGATGATATGCTGCTGCAGGCATCACCCCGGTACCCTTTTTTAGAGCCCAAGGTCGGCTATCTTGTAATAGCAATCATAGCGACCAGCAGCAGGAGGGGACGCTCCCACCACCTTCCGCAACTCACTGGGGCTCTCCCGTCCCACTGGGAGACCTGAACTACTAGCCGGCACGTCCACCGGCTATTCGGAGACCCGAAGAAAGCAGGGAACGACTTTGATTGGGTCGCCGCTATAGTAACCTGGAAGCAATGACATCACTTCTGGTTTGATGGCATCTTAACGGCGTCAATTTTTGAAAATCACAAGTATTCAAATACGCCAATCTTGGCTTTTTGAATGCTTTCAAGTGCAAAGAAGATATTTGGGGTCTTATAGACCCCAGATCCCTCCATAAAGAGTATCTCCTCTGTACATCTAAAGTGGTAACTTGTAAAGGCTTTCAAAGCGTCACCTATCGATAATAAACTTTACGTCATTTGTAGGGGTTGTGCAGGCATGCGCAATTTTAAAGCGTGACATGTTTGGTATCTATTTACTCAATGTGACATGATGTGTTATACTTTACAAATAATTGGGTTATGTATTGTGTTTTTGTGCATTAAAATTTTAAAAAGTGTACAGTGCCTTGAAAAAGTATTTATACCCCTTGAAATGTTCCACATTTTGCCATGTTACAACCAACGTATTGTATTGTGATTTTATGTGATAAACCAACACAAAGAGGAAGGAAAATGATAAATGGGTTTCACAATTTTTTACAAATAAATATGTGAAAAGTGTGGGGGGCATTTGTATTCAGCCCCCCTGAGTCAATACTTTGTAGAACCGCCTTTCCCTGCAATTACAGCTGCAAGTCTTTTTGGGGAAGTCTCTACCAGCTTTGCCCATCTAGAGAGTGACATTTTTGCCCATTCTTCTTTGCAAAATCACCCAAGCTCTGTCAGATTGGATGGAGAGCGTCTGTGAACAGCAATTTTCAAGTCTTGCCGCAAATTCTCAATTGGATTTAGGTCTGGACTTTGACTGGGCCATTCTAACACATGAATATGCTTTGATCTACGCCACACTTTTCAGGTATTTATTTGTAACGAATTTTGAAAACAATCTAACATTTTCCTTCCACTTCACAATTATGTGCCACTTTGTGTTGGTCTATCACAGGGGTCTCCAAACTTTCTAAACAAAGGGCCTTTTTACTGTCTTTCAGACTAAAGGGGGGCCAGACTGTGGCCAGCCTGAACTGAACATTTTGCAGGCATCAGTGGGTATAAACAGTGCCCAATCTTTGATAGTAGGGGGAGGAACAGTACCCCATTGTTGGTGCCAGTAATATGAATTATGCCCCATTTTTGGTGCCAGAGGGCAGAATAGTGTCTCATATCAGTGGGATAAATAGTGCCCCAAGGGCCAGTTTAAGACAGCAAAGGGCTGCATCTGGCTCCCGGGCCGCAGTTTGGAGACCCCTTGTCTATCACATAAAATCCCAATAAAATACATTTATGTTTTTGGTTGTAACATGGCAAAATGTGGAAAATTTCAAGAAGTATGAATATTTTTTCAAGGCACTGTATTTTTTTCCCCAAAATCTGCGTTTCAAAAACCTCTGCGCAAATACCGTGTGACATAAAAAATTGCAAAACCCACCAATGTATTCTCTAGGGCATCTGTTTTAACCACTTCAGCCCCGGAAGGATTTCCCCCTTTAGGACCAGAGCACTTTTTGCGATTTGGCACTGCGTCGCTCTAACTGACAATTGCACTGTCGTGCGGCGTTGTACCCAAATGAAATTGACGTCCTTTTTTTTCCCACATAGCTTTCTTTTGCTGGTATTTGATCACCTCTGCATCACTTCTGATCACCGCTATAAATGTAACAACGAGCGACAATTTTTTTTTAAAAAAACAACAATATTTCTTACTTTTTGCTAAAATACAAATCCAAAAAAAAATTATAAAAAAACAAATTCATTCATCAGTTTTGGCCGATATATATACTTCCTCATATTTTTGGTGAAAAAAATCTCAATCAGCATATATTGATTGGTTTGTGCAAAAGTTGCCACGTTTACAAACGTTGAGAATTAATTTATGGGGTTTTTATTTATTTATTTATTTATTACTAGTAATGGCTGGGATCTGCAATTTTTAGCAGTACTGCGATATTGCAGCGGACATGTCCGACACTTTTGACACTTTTTTGGGACCATTGGCATTTATACAACGATCATTGCTATGAAAATGCTGTGTAAATTTCACTTGCATGGAAGGGGTTAACACTAGGGGGCGTTCAAAGGGTTAACTGTGTTTCCTGGGATGTGTTACTAACTGTGTGGGGGCTGGACTGAGTGGGGGAGGAGAGTGATCGCTGCTCCCATATACAGGAAGCCTGCAATCACTCTCCTCCGCTGTCAGAATGGAGATCCGTGTGTTTACTCACATGGATCCCGTGCTTTCACTGCGGGGGAGCGATTGCGGGTAGCTGGTGGACATCGAGTCCGCCCTACCTGCTCCCTGGCTCCCCCGATACACAGTGAGCGCGCCTCTGCCGGGGCGTGCCCGCTCACAATCCGCGATATAGCAGCCGCCGTCAGGTGACGGCAGTGTGCGATATCGAGCCAAATTGGTTAAAAAAAATAGATAATGTTTGGGGGTTCTAATTAATTTTATAGCAAACAAAAAAAAAACAAGATTTTCTTTCACATGTAAACAGAAAGTGGCAGAAAATGCTTGGCCTTCAAGTGGTTAATCTGAATGAGTTGTTTTACAAGCTTTACAATCACTTAACCCTTTGTCTACCATGCCATCTATCAACGCACCTTGGTAGACAAGTGGTTAATGCAAAAATTGAATAAATACATATTTTTTATTTTATTATTGTAAGTGCATTTATTACATATTTGAAAAAGGTAGACTATGCTTTTAAAGCATATCTAACCCAAAACGTAAAATATATTGCAGTTCACCAGTCCTTGGATGTGGTGAGTTCATTTGTTTTCATTTTTAAAGAACATTTTCAGCAAATACAGAGAATACCTGTTGAGCCAGAAATTGTCGCTTCCTGTGAGCTATAATAGATATATCAAACAATGTTATATTTTTTTCAAAGTTTTCTTCTGTAACCTGATAATTATCCCAATTAACCAATTAAAAATCCCAATAAAATACATTTACGTTTTTGGTTGTAACATGGCAAAATGTGGAAAATTTCAAGGGGAATGAATATTTTTTCAAGGCGCTGTATTTTTTCCCCCAAAATCTGTGTTTAATTAATTAATTACCCCCCCCATGTTATGATGGTGAAGGGAGGATGACATGTTTTTTGTTCTAGTGTGACAGCCCTGCATAGATGCAGTGGCGTAGGTGACTCTTGTTATCGTAGGACAGGAAATATTTTTTATTATTTCCAGGATCACCAGGTGAAAATAAAGGGAAAAGAAGGTTAAGAAGGAATTTCTTGCAGACACCATATAAGGGGACTGGTAAACTGCAATATGTTACATTTTTGTTTTTAGGATTTGGGATCCTTACATTTAAAAAACAATGAAGACACTGATAGGACGCAGACAATGCAGAGGCACTGTGGATCACGTGACCTGGAACTCGTGCACAATGGGACCTGCTGTTTTCAAGTGACATGTAAGTCTTTGCACAGAAGCCCCTCCCACTCTGCTTTCCCAATGGCTCCGTATTATTCTTAAAGCACAACTGACCTTTCTATCAATGTGTGCTATCTCCAGTCTCACTATAGGCTCTCACTCTAAACAATATTGTTACACATGCATGGCTCCCAACTGTCCCTGATTTCGAGGGACTGTCCCTGATTTGGAACAAAGTCCCTCTTTCCTCCTCATTTGTCCCTTATTTTGGTCTGATGCATATACCTATATATAAAATGCACTGATTATCACTCAAAAAGTGTTTTACAATACTAAACTTGTACATTTAAAAAGCCAATATAAAGGAATAGTGGTAAAAAAAGCACTTGTGGGTTTAACTAATCATTTTTTTTGTATAATTCTCCTTTAACCACTTAAGGACCGGAAGGATTTCCAGCTTTAGGACCGGAGCCCTTTTTGCAATTTGGCACTGCGTCGCTTTAACTGAAAATTGCACGGTCGTGCAACGTTGTACCCAAACAAAATTTGCGTCCTTTTTTTCCCACAAATAGAGCTTTCTTTTGGTGGTATTTGATAACCTCTGCGTCATTTCTGATCACCGCTATAAACAAAAGAAGAGCGACAATTTTGAAAAAAAACCCCAAATTTCTTACTTTTTGCTAAAATACAAATCCAAAAAAAATATATAAAAAAACATTTTTTTCATCGGTTTTGGCCGATTTATATTCTTCCTCATATTTGTGATTTAAAAAATCGCAATCGGCGTTTATTGATTGGTTTGCGCAAAAGTGGTCGCGTTTACGGATGATGAGAATTCATTTTTGGGGTTTTTTTTTTTTTTATTTTTTACTAGTAATGGCGGCGATCTGCGATATTTCAGCGGACATGTCGGACCATTTTGACACTTTTTTGGGACCATTGGCATTTATACAGCGATCAGTGCTATAAAAATGCACTGATTACTGTGTAAATGCCATTGGCAGTGAAGGGGTTAACCTGCAGGGGGTGCTCTAAGGGTTAACTGTGTTCCCTGGGCGTGTTCTGTCTGTGGGGGGACTGCCCTAGCTGGGGAAGGGAAGTGGTCACAGCCTCCGTGTAGAGGAAGGCTGTGATCACAGCCCTTCCCCCTCTCACAGAACGGAGGTCCGTGTTTACTTACACGGACCTCCGTTCTTTCACTCCGGGGGGGGGCATCGCGGGTGGCCGGCAGAGATCGACTCCGCCGCACCCGCTCCCTGGCCCTCCCCGAACACAGTGAGCGTGCAGGCGCGCCTTCCGGCGGCGCGCCCGCGCTCACTAGGCGCGATCTCGCGGCCGCCGTCATATGACGGCGATCCGCGTTATCGAGCCACCTTGCCGCCGCCAGATGCCGATCGGCAGTCGGCAAGTGGTTAAAGCGGAGTTTCACCCAAAAATGGAATTTACGCTTTAAGCACTCTTCGCCCCCTTACATGCCACATTTGGCATGTAATTTTTTTGGGGAGGGAGTTTGTGCCCGGTTTTCAGAGGGACTTCCTGTCCCTCTTCCACCTTCCGCCTCTGGGCCGCCTAGGCGACTCCTCCTCTCCTGCTAGGCGGCCCCTCCCTCCTGGCAATCTTCTGGGACACGTCACAGGTCCCAGAAGATTGCCTGGCCACTAGGAATGCGCAGTGCGTGCCCGGCCGTGAAGCCGAGCCGGGTGCCCACGATAGGAATGGCGGGGCCGTCGGGAGGAGGGGGGAGACGAGCGAGGCTTCGGGCGCAGCCATCACTGGACCGGGAGACAGGTAAGTTACTGTTTATTAAAAGTCAGCAGCTACACTTTTTGTAGCTGCTGACTTTTAATAAACCCAAAAACGAGTGGAACTCCGCTTTAAGGGGCCGTGACAGGGGGCGTGTCCTATGCTTACATACTTTTGCTAATAGGTGTCCCTTGTTGCCATCTCAGAAAGTTGGGAGGTATGTGTCACATGTCGGGTCAGCAGTGAATAAAAAACAGACTCCGGCTCAGGCCACGGTTATGAAATGCTAGCATGACACCTTCAGTGGTGGCTTTTTTCACAATTGTGGTCCTACTTACCACCCTCTGAAAAACGATCTGCGGTGGATAGCAGCAGTTGACAGGCATTCAGGAGGTGCGACTGCCGCCTCCTGAAACCTGTGTCTTTTTTTGCTTTTTAAAACGTATTTTTAAATTGCCGAATGGCTATTTTTCATTGCGGGACTGTGCCACAACTGCGAGGCAAGTGTTAGGCTTGTGCAGCCCCATTGAACTCAGTGGGTGAGTTTGACAGGTAGTGCCACCTGTCAAACTCTGACTGGGCCCCGAGTTAGAATTTCAGTGGCCATGGAATGTGTACAGCTCGGTCCAGTTGTATTGTTACAATTACATTTTTGTTTAATCAATGTAAACTTAACCACTTGCCTACTGAGCACTTTTAGCATTCAGCGCTGTCGTACTATGAATGACAATTACGCGGTCATACAACACTGTACCCATATGAAATTTGTATAATTTTTTTTTCACACAAAAAGAGCTTTCTTTTGGTGGTATTTAATCACTGCTGGGTTTTTTATTTTTTGTTAAATAAATGAAAAGAGACCGTAAATTTTGAAAAAAACAAAGCAAAACCTTATTCATAGTTTGTTATGAAATTTTGCAAACAGGTAATTTTTTTCTTTCACTGATGTGCGTTCATGAGGCAGCACTGGTGGGCACTGATGAGTAGGCACTGATAGGCAGCACTGACAGGCACTGTAAGGTGGCACTGAGTGGTGGAACTAATAGGCGGCACTGATAGGTGGTACTGATGGGCACTGGTAGGCGGCACTCATAGGTGACACTGATGAGGAGGCACTGATGGGCACTGATTGGCAACACTGATGGGCACTGATTAGCAGCACTGGTAGGCACTGATTGGCAGCACTGGTGGGCAGAGTTTTGCAGCACTGGTGGGACTGCACTGATAATCAGTGCCCTGATTATCAGTGTAAATGTCCCTTTTAGAGAAGACGGTTATCGGCTTTCTTCTCTTCTCCTCATGCTGTCAGCACGAGGAAAGGAGTGCCGATAACCGGCCTCTGTTTACCTTCGGGATCAGCTGGGATTGGACACAGCTGATGACATGGTAAAGAGCAGCTGATTGGTTCCTTAACTCAATCTGTGATCATCAGTGACTGCAGCACTGTGATTTTCTGTAAAATGCAATGCAATATGGCTACCTGGAGGTGTTCTGTACACAGAATGTGTACAGAACACCCCCCCAGATATGTCATTTCCTGCTCGTGTGATTGGCTCACTGATTTTCCCAGAAGTCTGCACTAAGATACAAGTCAGATATCAGGCATCCCCTGCAACAAAAGTGTAATTTTTAGCGAGATACTCCCAATAGGAAATCACATCTAAAGGGATGCAGACCCTGCAATTTTCCTCATTGGAGTCCTGCAGGTGCACAACTGATTTATAATTATGAAACCACTCCCATTAGATTCACTTTCCCATGGACACAGACAAACACAATGATTTCTCCATATTAACAGGGTAGGAATCTGCAACAAAGTTTGTTAAAATCCTTGCAATGTACATAGATCACCCAGAGGGGAATGTTTTTTTTCTCAACACAAGTGGAGTTACTCTCTAAGTTGTATTAAACACAAAACAAACATGTTTTATAGTGTATCTTACCAAGTCTTAGATTTTATTTATTTATGTAAAACCTTTATGCCAAAAGGAAAAAACTGTTTGCTGTAACTGCTGATAAAATGTTAGCTGGAGTTCAGCTCCTATTTGTAAGTGTATTCAAATCTGCTGGTCCCCTCCCCCAGACTGACAATGCTGCTGCCCAAAGGTGCCCCTGTGCTCCTTCCCTCAGGGTTGTATCTCACTAATACAGGATGACCAAGTGAAAACAGAGGAAAAAAGGCTAAAACAAGAAAACAAATTCAGCCATCGCATCTAATGATTGGTAAGCTGCAATAGATTACATTTTTAGTTTGGGGAACAGCTTTAGCATTCAAAATCACAATTGATATGCCCCCTTGTACTTTTCTTAGTAATGCCTTTCTTCTACTTTTCTCTTCTGTAGAACTTGCTTCCCCTCTCTCCCTGTGGAGGCTTTCCCTGTATCCTGACAGGTTAGACATGTGCTTGTGTGAGTGCTTCTGGCCTAAGGACTACATCCGAACAAACATTTTAAGGGCAGTATCAGTAGAGCAGTGGACGGTGTCAGTAGAGCAGTGGAAGATATCAGTAGAATGGTGAACGGTGTCTGTAGATCAGTGGACGGTTTCAGCAGAGCAATGGACGGTGTCAGTAGAGCAGTGGACAGTGTCAGCTGAGCAATGGATGGTGTCAGTAGAGCAGTGGACAGTGTCAGCAGAGCAATGGATGGTGTCAGTAGAGCAGTGGACAGTGTCAGCAGAGCAATGGACGGTGTCAGTAGAGCAGTGGACAGTGTGAGCAGAGCAATGGATGGTGTCAGTAGAGCAGTGGACGGTGTCAGCAGAGCAATGGACGGTGTCAGTAGAGCAGTGGAAGATATCAGTAGAATGGTGAACGGTGTCTGTAGAGCAGTGGACAGTGTCAGCAGAGCAATGGATGGTGTCAGTAGAGCAGTGGACAGTGTCAGCAGAGCAATGGACGGTGTCAGTAGAGCAGTGGACAGTGTCAGCAGAGCAATGGATGGTGTCAGTAGAGCAGTGGACGGTGTCAGCAGAGCAATGGACGGAGTCAGTAGAGCAGTGGACAGTGTCAGCAGAGCAATGGATGGTGTCAGTAGAGCAGTGGACGGTGTCAGCAGAGCAATGGACGGTGTCAGTAGAGCAGTGGAAGATATCAGTAGAATGGTGAACGGTGTCTGTAGAGCAGTGGACAGTGTCAGCAGAGCAATGGATGGTGTCAGTAGAGCAGTGGACAGTGTCAGCAGAGCAATGGATGGTGTCAGTAGAGCAGTGGACGGTGTCAGCAGAGCAATGGACGGTGTCAGTAGAGCAGTGGACAGTGTCAGCAGAGCAATGGATGGTGTCAGTAGAGCAGTGGACGGTGTCAGCAGAGCAATGGACGGTGCCAATAGAGCATTGGACATGTCAATAGCACAGAGGCTGGTGACAGTGGATGGTGTCAGTAGAGCACTGGACAGTTTTACTAGTTTTTTATTTTTATTATTTTATTTTTCCATTTTTTTTAAATACTTTTTTACAATATTATTTTTTATAATTTTTTAACAATTTTTTAGGAGCCCAAATAGGGGGCTTTGGTGAAATATCTAAACAGTCCCCTGATGTGTCACTTTTGAGATAGAGAAAGGAATTGAGGACAGAGATTCCCCCGTCCCTTTCCCTGCAGCCTCAGCTGTACTGGACGGTGCATGAATGGGAAGTGCTCTGTGCTTCCTATTTGCTCACAAACTGAAGCACAGTAAACACAGTGTGCATGCCTATGGATTTGAGATTGATTTTGCTTATGTTAATTAATAGGCAGCAGGAGAAGTCAGCGTGTACACGGGGGGATTCGGATGTGCCCAGGCACATCCAGCACACCTTGTGCACACACCTATGGATTTGATATTGATTTCTTTATGTTTAACAATCTGAGGCTTTACAACCATTTGAAGCTGAACTCAGGTCAGAAATCTAAAAACACTTTTGCGAATGTCATGCCATTACCTTGTGTCAATATTTTATTAAAATAGTGCTGCGGAAAGTGAATATTTAATTTCTTATTCTCTGCCTTCCATGGTTTGCTTTCTTTCATTTCCTGTGTGTGAGACCAGTGGCCTATGCCCTCTCTTTCCCAGGGGCTAGGGGTAGTATCTTTGAAGGGGTTACTTCTGCCCAAATTACATCCACCAGAAAGCCCATTGTCAGCTGAACATGTTTAAATACAGACTTGGCTGCTATAGCAGTTGGGACTGCTTTCAAAAATCTATTTTATCAGCCATCGTTTATAAACTGCACTGGTAGACAAATGGTCAGATGGTAGATTTATTTATACTGCTCTGTATGTCAGACTTAAAAGAGGGAAAATGTATGAAACAGTGGGCTGTACCCCGATGACATTTCAAACTGTCCCTCTTTTTAGTCAGATCACAATGAACCCCAGCGCTCCTAAGGCTCCTCTGGATTTAGACCTTGGGGGGCCTAAGGTGCTTTAAGTTTGGGGGGCCCTGAACACAGAAATTAAATTATATGACAAATAAAAAAGTGAACTGAAATTAATGTTAACCACATCTATTCTAAAAAAAAAAAAAAACATGTTAGGTTCCGGAAAAGATACTTGTCTGCTTTTTTTTTTTTTATTAACTGTAATGCACATTACACAGACAGCTCGAACTTGCAAGTAATACATCACAGTTATGCATCACACTACAATACTTAAATATATCCCTTGCTACCTCTTCAGCAACGTGTATGTTATTTAATAGCTCAATACTACAAACCTATTAGGTGGCTGCAAACAAGATAATTGTGTTCCCACAATCCCTACTTAGAATAAATAAACAAAATTCCACTCGGGTAATTGTATCTTTAAAATACAGTGACTTCAAATAAACACAGATCTCTTCATTATGTCCCTTTTCCTTATACAGTTAGGTCCTTATATATTTGGACACAGGCACAATTTTAGTTTTTTTCAGGTATTTACCAAAATGTATTCAAGCTACAGTTATATAGTAGATATGGGCTAAAAGTGCACACTCTCAGGTTTTATTTGAGGGTATGTACAAATCGCAGGAAGGGTTTAGAAATTACAGCTCTTAAGAATAGCCATCTTCCCTTTTTCAAGGGACCAAAAGTAATTGGACAATTGAATCAAAAGCTGTTTCATGGCCAGGTGTTGGCTACTCCTTTGTTATTTCTTCATCAATTAAGCAGGTAAAAGGTCTGGAGTTTATAAGGTCTGGAGTTGATTCTAGTGTGGTATTTGCATTTGGAATCTATTGCTGTGAACCTACATCATGAGTTTGAAGGAGCTGTCCATGCAAGTGAAACAGACTGGCTTCAAAAACTAGACAAATCCATCACAGAGATAGCAGCAACATTAGGAGTGGCCAAATCAACAGTTTGGTACATTCTGAGGAAAGAAGAACACACTGATGAGCTCAGCCACATAAAAAGGCCTGGACGTCCACAGAAGACAACAGTGGTGGATGATTGCAGGATCCTCTCTATGGTAAAGAAAAACCCTTTCACAACATCCAGACAAGTGAAGGACACTCTCCAGGAGGTGGGTGTATCATTGTCAAAGTCTACAATCAACAGAAGACTTCATGAGGGCAAATACAGAGGGTTCACCACAAGGTGCAAACCATTCATAAGCTTGAAGAATAGACAAGCCGGATTAGACTTTACCGAAAAATATCTTAAAAAGCCATACCAGTTCTGGAAAAGCATTCTTTGGACGGATGAAACTAAGATTAACCTGTACCAGAATGATGGGAAGAAAAAATTGTGGAGAAGGCTTGGAACAGCCCACGATCCAAGGCACACAACGTCATCTGTAAAACATGGTGGAGGCAGTGTGGTGGCATTGGCATACATGGCTTCCAGTGGCACTGGGTCATTAGTGTTTATTGATGATGTAACAGAAGACAGAAGCAGCCGGATTAATTCTGCAGTGTTTAGAGATATACTGTCAGCCCAGATTCAGCCAAATGCAGCTGAGTTGCCAAATGAGTTGATTGGATGGCACTTCACAGTACAGATGGACAATGATCCAAAACACACTGCAAAAGCAACCCTTTTGAAGGAAAAGCAGTGGAATATTCTGCAATGGCCGAGTCAATCACCTGATTTCAACCCAACTGAGCATGCATTTTACTTGCTGAAGGCAAAAAAAAAATGCAGAATGACCCACAAACAAAGAACAACTGAAGACAGCTGCAATTAGAGCCTGTTAAAGCATCAAAAAGGAGGAAACTCAGTCTTTGGTAATGTCCATGGGTTCCAGACTTCAGGCAGTCATTGCCAGTAAAGGATTCTCAACAAAATATTAAAAATGAACATTTTATTTATGATTATATTCCTTTGTCCAATTACATGTGAGCCCCTGAAAATGGGGGGATTATGTATAAAATGGTTGCAGTTCCTAAAATTTGTTCTTTATATACACTGTGTGCAGAATTATTAGGCAAATGAGTATTTTGACCACATCATCCTCTTTATGCATGTTGTCTTACTCCAAGCTGTATAGGCTCGAAAGCCTACTACCAATTAAGCATATTAGGTGATGTGCATCTCAGTAATGAGAAGGGGTGTGGTTTAATGACATCAACACCCTATATCAGGTGTGCATAATTATTAGGCAACTTCCTTTCCTTTGGCAAAATGGGTCAAAAGAAGGACTTGACAGGCTCCGAAAAGTCAAAAATAGTGAGATATCTTGCAGAGGGATGCAGCACTCTTAAAATTGCCAAGCTTCTGAAGCGTGATCATCGAACAATCAAGCGTTTCATTCAAAATAGCCAACAGGGTCGCAAGAAGCGTGTGG
>BLSH010123456.1:559409-572433 GCA_018402905.1 Glandirana rugosa | reverse complement strand
CATATGTCCCAGGGTCCATCGTCATATGTCTCGGGGTCCATCGCTGCTATCTGGGACCCTGTATACTGCTACCTGGGGCTCTGTATACCATATGTTGGACCCTGTATACCGCTACCTGGGACCCTGTATACTGCTACCTGGGGCTCTGTATACTGCTAACTGGGACCCTGTATACTGCTACCTGGGGCTCTGTATACTGCTACCTGGGGCTCTGTATACTTCTACCTGGGACCCTGTATACTGCTACCTGGGGCTCTGTATACTGCTACCTGGGACCCTGTATACTGCTACCTGGGACCCTGTATATTGCTGCCTGGGACCCTGTATACTGCTACCTTGGGCTCTGTATACTGCTACCTGGGAACCTGGGACTTGTCCCGACTTCGGGGGGAGGGGCTGGTGACTGTATACCCCATCTGAGGCTCTGTATACTGCTATCTGGGACCCTGTATACTGCTACCTGGGGCTCTGTATACTACTATTTGTGGCTCTGTATACTGCTATCTGGGACCCTGTATACTGCTACCTGGGGCCCTGTATACTGCTACCTGGGGCTCTGTATACTGCTACCTGGGGCTCTGTATACTGCTACCTGGGACCCTGTATACTGCTACCTGGGACCCTGTATACTGCTACCTGGGGCTCTGTATACTGCTACCTGGGACCCTGTATACTGCTACCTTGGGCTCTGTATACTGCTACCTGGGACCCTGTATACTACTACCTGGGGCTCTGTATACTGCTATCTGGGGCTCTGTATACTACTATCTGGGACTCTGTATACTGCTACCTGGGACCCTATATACTGCTACCTGGGGCTCTGTATACTGCTACCTGGGACCCTGTATACTGCTACCTGGGGCTCTGTATACCATATCTGGGACCCTGTATACTGCTATCTGGGGCTCTGTATACCCTATCTGGTGACTGTATACCCTATCTGGGACCCTGTATACTGATATATGGTGACTCTGTATACTGCTATCTGGGGCTCTGTATACTGCTATATTGGGCTCTGTACACTGCTATATGGTGACTCTGTGAGTGTATACTGCTATCTGGTGACTCTCTATAGTCCTATCTGGTGACTCTGTATACTCCTATCTGGTGATGCTGTATATACCACTATCTGGTGATGTTGTATACCCTATCTGGTGATGCTGGGCTGTATACTCCTGACACAAGGGGTGGAAACTATAAGGGGTGGGGCTTATGAGAAGTGGGAGGGGTCAAAAGGAAGGGTGGGGTCAGTCTGGCGCCCCCCCCCATACTAACATTTCACCAGCCGCCACTGCTCCCTTCACTTAAAGTATAACTAAAGGCAAACCTTTTTTGTTAGATTTGGATAGGGTGCAGAGAGATTAGAATGCTAGTGAGATTTTATTGCTGTCTGTGCCCTCATTAAGGAGATTCCCCCTCTCTATTTGTCCTGTTTACCATTATCATTGAAAGTGAAAGTAAAAGAAAATCACACATTTTGTGTTGGCCCCAGAAAAGTAATAGAGGGGGGATCTTCCAATGGAGACACTCGTTCTGGAATTCCCTTAGTTTGCAGGGATTTCCTCTCACTTCCTGTTTGGCTATGGGACAGGAAATGAAGGGAAATCTCCGCAGTGGGGTACAGATGGCGAAAGAAAAAAAATCTGACAGGGGTTATAACCCTCTCTTGTTCTATCCCGCCAGACCATGCCCCCAAGGTCTGCGTAAACTGTTGGTGCTATATAAATTCTGTATAATAATAATAATATAGGAGATGGGACGAGCTCCACCCCTTGCTGACACTCATGCAGTGAATGTGGCATCACCCACACTACTCCCCGCAGTGATCCAGCCTGAGCGGCACACTAACAAATTGTGGGTCACAGTGTAGACCACCACTCTCTGACGAGTCTCTACAACTAAGCTTGTAAGCGTAAAACACATCAGGGTGGGTGGTCTCCAAGTTGGAATCTGCGGCATGTGCTCCTTGGCTTAATAAAGTTGGTTTTAACAAGTGAGATCATTGGTGTGCAACCCTCTGTTTAAGGTGCTGGATCCGTATGGAGCATGGACAGGTCGGGGCTTGCTGTGGGAGGGTCAAGCAGAGCTTTTGGAGCTGTGGGATCTATTGAGATCTGCTAACTAAAAAGAGGGGCAGTTGAAGAAAGATGGCGAAAAAAAAAAAATCTGACAGGGGTTATAACCCTCTCTTGTTCTATCCAAAATGAAAAAAAAAAAGGTTTGCCTATAGTTTTCCTTGAATGGCACATCAGGTGTCAACCAAACAAGCCTGTCCATTCTCTGTGCATATCCAACCCATGAGACAGCAGGTTGCACACTGATGACCACACTTGTTAACACCAACTGTATTAATCCAAGCATGCTGCAGATGTCTGCCTGAAGACCAGTGTTGCCAACTGCCAGTAAATTTACTGACAGTTTGTAAAAATCTGTGATTTTTACAACTGTCTATAAATATCAGGGTCTGATAATTTGACTTGCTGTGCTGACTGTTAAGTGTAAACCGGGCAAACTACTTGATATGGGTATTGTCAGTGTTTCCATATTGTGTTTAAATATCAATTGTCTTAGTTTTTAATAGGAGTTCAGTTATTTTTCAGGTTGTCAGTAAAAAATGTGCCCCGCCAGTAAATTTTCCATGTTTTGCCAGTAAAAAATGCTGCGGGAGGTTGGCAACACTGCTGAAGACCACCACTAGAAAGAAAAAAGGAAGGATCCCTGGTGTTGCACATCCACAGTGTCCTGTGATGGTTATGGGAGAGACAACCTCAACCTGGGCTCCTGCCCGAGGCGGCAGCCAGGGATCCTCAAACTACGGCCCTCCAGCTGTTGCGGAACTACACATCCCATGAGGCATTGTAAAACTCTGACATTCACAGACATGACTAGGCATGATGGGAATTGTAGTTTCTGAACAACTAGAGGCCCATAGTTTGAGGACCCCTGCACCAGACCATGCCCCCAAGCTCTGTGTAAACTGTTGGTGCTATATAAATTCTGTATAATAATAATCTGCTAACTAAAAAGAGGGGCAGCTGAAGAAAAAAGACTTGATTTGTCATGTCCACAAGAAGATGACTTGGAGAGGAATTTGCAGTTTCCGTCAATCCAGGGCTCATAACTGTCCCCCTTTTCCTTCCAGGCCCCACTGCAAGTGACCTGCCAGTGATTCCTTTGTATCTGCCCCAAAAAACAACTTCTTTCATTTTAAAACACAACCTGGAACTGGATTATAATCATTCCATCTTTGCCACAAGAGTTTTCAGAGCCACAAATGACATGAAAATTCTTTTTATGTTGGGTATCTAAATCCAATAGTTTATTCCTCAGACAGCCAAGGATCTCGTATACGCTGCTCTGCATCTAATTACACCCTGGTGGAGTCCTTTGCTTTGTGTGTGTGAGATTAAAAAGGAGGCCGACAGAGCTGTGTAATAGTGAGTTCAGGAGCAGGGTGTGGCTGGGAATCAGCAGTGAGTTCTGGTTCTAGCAGAGACGAGGTGTGTGGGTGGATATTAGAGTGAACATGAAGGAAATAATATGACTTCAGCTTGTGTAGAGCTGAGGAATTGCGCTTTCATAATTCAAGGGGTGGAACATGCAATCTATGAAAATGTTTCTCAATCTAAAACTATTCCCTAGCCACTTCAGCCCCGGAAGGATTTACCCCCTTCCTGACTAGAGCACTTTTTGTGATTCGGCACTGCGTCGCTTTAACTGACAATTGTGCGGTCGTGCGACATTGTACCCAAACAAAATTGATGTCCTTTTTTTTCCCCACAAATAGAGCTTTCTTTTGGTGGCATTTCATCACCTCTGCGGTTTTTATTTTTTGTGCTATAAACAAAAAAAAAACCAATAATTTTGAAAAAGAAACAATATTTTTTACTTTTTGCTAGAATACATGTCCATGCTGATATATATTCTTCTACATATTTGTGGTAAAAAAAACGCAATAAGCATATGTTGATTGGTTTGCGCAAAAGTTGCCGCGTTTACAAACTATGAAAATTAATTTATGGTGTTTTTACAATTTTTTTTTTTTTTACTAGTGAAGAGACCCGATAGTGATAGGTGAGTTTTGTAGTTAGTTTTTGCCAGGAGAGGCAAAATTTAGTCAGGCCTGACTGTAAACGCAGGCCTGAATGTTTTGATCTGAGCTGGGGAGTTGCTCAGGGAGGAGCTGGAGACGGAAGGAAGGAACACCCTTTGGAGTTTCCTCCCCCTGGAGCGGAGAAGGTTCTGGAAAGGGGCATGAATGAGGAGATGTCACTTCCTGGTGTATGACAAGGAGCCCTGACCAATCTACAGTCTGTACTGGCAGGGGGCAGGCCTCCTAATATACAGCCATCTGCCAGCAGGGGGGGGGGGGGAGGAGAAGTCGTGTGGAAGATGTAGCAGAGGTGCTGTGGAGGCCTCTACCCGGGAGGAAGCCCCCAGTCTGGGGGGGGGGGGGTGACCTTGAGGCCTGGAGACTCGGGTGCAGCCAGGAGTGGAGTTGATTCCTGGAGCAGCACAAGGAAGTAAAACAGCAGAGGTGCTACTGAGAACAATCTAAAGTATCCACTGGAGTCGGTGAGGGACAGACCCTGGGAGCTGAAAGGGAAAGGTTGGAACAGTCTGGGTGAGAAATAGTGGACAGCCTGTGGAAGCCTTGGGAGCCAGTCAGGGGAAGGAGTGTCACTGTGAAGAAATCAGGTCAGTGGGACCTGAAAGAGGGGTGGGCTGGGAGATTCAGGGCAATGAGACTGGCTGTAAGCCTGTGATGTCTTGATCCGGTCAGGTGACCTCTCCCAGGTGATGATAGGTGGCCGGAAGGTGGGGTGTATATGTAATGAGTACGGGTGATGTGACAGGCTAAGCTCCCGCGCTGAGGAAGTCCCGCCCAGGACGTAACGCGTACGTGGAGGAGCGGCGTCTGACGTCACCCGCGGCCATCTTTGGTGTCAGCAGTGGTTGTACTGACTGTTATTGGTGTCCACTGCGTTGGAGCACGCTGTTAATCCCGCACTCGGATGAGTGCCTTTTATGTGAGTGTAATCTTTTTATTCTATGAGCAATTAAAGCATTTTTGTACAGAGAGCATTAGATGTGGCAATTTCTTTTTTACATGGGAGTACATCGCCTGTGTGAAGCAAGGGGAAAAATCTAGCTGTCATCGATTGGAAAGTGCTACTCTGTGTTGAAAAAGTGCATTATGGGCCTTGTGGTCCTGAAGGGGAGGTGAGGGGCAGTGTGTTTATATGTGTGGTGGAAGACTCTGTTTACACATCTGCACCTGTGTGTCGTTTTTCCCAGCACCAAGGGGACTCTCTCTCTACCCTATAGACTTTTATTACTTTAAATAGAGAGCACTAGATGTTTATGTTTTTTTCCCCCATGTGCTGAGGACATCTGGCTGGCCAGACCTGTGGAGATAGTTCTTTGAAACCCATTGGGGTAAAAACGCTTGAGAGGCTTTTCAGCCTGCATCTCTAAGGTGAGCGGCCACCAGTACAAGCATTTTATGTCCAGGAATACAGTTATTGCTCTTGCAACTGAAAGGACTTTTTATGAACATTTTATATTAATTGCATTATCCAGCATAGCGCTGCACTGTCGATTATATATATTGGTTCGGAGGCCCTGCTGACAGTTTGCAGGCCTCACCATCTGCTAGCTGCGGTGAAGAGAAAGGAGTTATGTGACCCTGATAAATTTACCTTCAGGTCAGAAACTAAGTGAGGTGCTGGAGAGAAGCAAAGGAGCAATAGTCTGCAAGTTATGTGCTGGAGAGAAGTGAAGGAGCAATAGTCTGCAAGTGATGTGCTGGAGAGAAGTGAAGGAGCAATAGTCTGCAGAAGAGATTGCTGGAGGAAGTAGAGTGCATATACGACCGTGTATATAGGAATTCCTGTAACCAATTCTTTGGGCATCCCAAAGTCACCCCTTTTTCCCATCCAAGTTAAATTCCCTAAATAAAACAAACAAAAACAAGAGCCGGCCAGTTCAGTGACTTCGGATTTGTAAGATATGGTGGGATTGAGGGCTGCTATAAGGTGAACCACAACTACCAGCCACTCTCAAGGGAGTACATTGCTACATTTGGGGGCTCGTTTCCGGGATTTACCTGTAAGGCTGCCATTCATCGCCCATAGCAACCGCAAGAGAACTGAGCAGGGGAATGTGATAGTCTGTTTTATTGTTGATGCAGACTTAACTGTGGAAAAGGACTCGTGTGCTTTGCCCTTGAACTGTGCTAAAATAAGTGTGTCGCTGTCCATAGCAACCAGTGGCAGCCACCATTAGTATTGCTGTCTGCTTACCCAGTTGTTCCAAACCAGCGATGGGGACAGACACTTATTCTAATCCTGCAATTCAGTGACTTTGTACCATGTGTCATTACCCGTGGCAATCACGGCGGGCGAACGCGCCCATGGATTACAAATATGTCCTGCTCCATACTACAGCTGGACATTACCACTGGATTACAAATGTGCCCAGCCGCCCTGTCAAAGCTGAGCATTACAAGTATTTCTCAAATGTCTGCTTCAATGCCTGCATGCAGTAAAAGTATGCCGGAGAGTGTTTCTGCTGAGCAAGGAGGGACTGTGTTGAGGAGTTGTCCAGCAAAACTGTGGCTACTACAATTTACTGTTGCTACCAGCAACCACCAGCAAGTCTGGGCAAGTCCTGCTAGAGTCAGTGTGTCTGTAAAGTTTTGTCCTTCACTCAAGGGGTTACAGCATCATGCCACGCAGCAAGCTTGCTTATCAGGACATTTGGCACCAGCTCTTCTGGAAACGTGGGGACGGCGCCACGCCCTGGAAGAGTTGGTGCGCTTGCAACTAGCGGCAGTCTCCATGAGGAGAGAGATGGTGGAAGGTAGACGACTTATACCAGCGCTCACCTGGTTGCCAGTGAAGCCGGAGCGGACCCTGGTGGACACTGGGGTACGATTGGAGCCTCGCGGGGGACTCGCTTTGGGAATGATCTGCCTGGACTACCGGATTCCAACTGTGGGGGTCACTGACTGGGCCCGGTGTGGCCATTGTGACGAACTGCTCACCCGGCTGGTCTTCACATAGCAGGAGCCACTATACTACACGGTGGACCTGCGCTCAGGGCAATGCAATCCACAGCCGCGGAAGTCTCGGAAGGCCGGGGCGGGCCTAGGATCATCTCATCAAGGCAGAGTAGAGTTGCAGAACAAGGGAAGAGAGGAGGCTGTCGCGGCCTGCAGCCTGCCTGGGGACCTGGATACCGTGAGTACTGTTAAGCGGAGTCTGAGGTCCCTGAAATGCTGGCCGAGTCAAAATCCATAGGCGTTCTAGCTAGGCCGGAGCCAATAGTTGAGGGGGAGGCACCCTCTGTTGAGCCAAGCGAGAATGCCAGGGACATGCCCATAGAATGGGGGTCACCCAAACTGCTGGCAGAATTTGGATCTTTGGAGCACCTGGTCGAGTGGTCATCTTCAAGTGAGGGGTCTGATGAGGAGCAGGAGACGGAGAGTTCTCATGTTCGGTACCCTAAAGAAGGGGATGAAACGGAGCCCCCTCAGGATACAAAGCCTGCAGCAGGAATCTTCAGTACCAGCAGCCAGATTTCTTTAAACAGGCCCTCCACCAGCCAGACCAGGGCAACAACCTACACATACCGCTACATGGGGGTCAAAACTACTTACACCCATATCTTGCCGGGTAAAGAGAAGGTCAAGAGTCTACTTAGGCTCTCCCGGTACCATCGGAAGGTACACCGACGAGTTGCCCCGGAGTGGGGCCTGGACTATCCCTATGTCCCACCCCATGTCATGGATATTGTTGAGAGCTCAAGGGAAGAGTGGGAGAATGAGATGACATGGGAATACCTTTATGTCCCCAAACCTTTGCGGGGGGCCGGGAAGCAGCAATTGGGAGAAGTTCAAGGATCTGAAGGAAAAATGGAGCCTTGGGCGTGCTATCCGGAAAGACTGTGTGCTGATCCTTAAAGTATACCAAGACCGGAAGAGGTTGCCTGACCCCCCCGATACTACATCTAAAGGCTGTCAGCAGATGTAGATACACTCCAAAGACTGCTGGTGAAGTAGCGGAGTGTTCCATTTCTTTCTGAACTGCCGGACAAGCCAGCCTGCCACCCTGTGCCCAGTGGAGGAGATTTGCCCATTGAAAGGACGGGGAGGGGTGAGGTTTGTCCAGTCCATTTCCCTTTTGGAGCCTGTGCTTGAGGAGGGGCCCGTCCCATCAGGAATTTCAAGAGGAACTAAGTTATTATTGACTTTCTTTGTTTCTGCTCCTTTAGAGGGATCATAACTCCTCACTGGCAGAGCAGGCAGGTGAAAGGAGTACAGAGAAAGACTTGTGTTACTCCGTTGTTCTATGAGAAGGATAGTAACCCCCTTCTAGTAAAGTGTTGTTAATTAGTTAGTTTTAGGTAGTTGTGTTCATCTTCTCTTAGGTTTCCTAGGATGGAACGGCTGTTCATTCCCATCCGTCGAGAGTCAAGACAACATCGACCTTCCACTACTAACTAGGCAAGTAGAGGGCTTCTCCTCCAGGAGAGGTGCTCTGGCTTAGGAATGTATAGTGATTTGGTATGTGATTGGCTGCAGGGCTCTGTAGTCAGGAAATGGGATAAAATGTATAGTGTAAATATTACGCAAACAATGGCAGAGATATATTTTTGTACCATATTTATTTGTACAGTTTTTTATGTCCCCCTTCCAAGTTTGTTCCCTTTTTCCCTCACACTTTTTGATTTTGGGGTGCCCGTGCTCCTGGGCCCAGGAGCTATTTTTGTAAATTTTCAGCTGGGGACCAGCTGATGTTTAGGGGGGGGGGTGAGTGCAACGCCCCCATAGTGATAGGTGCATTTTGTAGTGAGTTTTTGCTAGGAGGGGGCAAAATTTCAAATGTTTTGATCTGAGCTGGGGAGTGGCTCAGGGAGGAGCTGGAGATGGAAGGAAGGAACACCCCTTGGAGTTTCCTCCCCCTTAAGCAGAGAACCTTCTGGAAAGGGGGACGAATAAGAGGTGTAACTTCCTGATATATGACTAGGAGCCCTGACCAATCTACAGTCAGTATTGGCAGGGGGCAGGCCTCCTAAAATACAGCCGTATGCCAGCAGGGGGGGAGGAGAAGTGTGGAAGATTTAGCAGAGGTGCTGTGAAGGCCTTTACCCAGGAGGATGCCCCCAGTCTGGGGGGGGGTGACTTTGAAGCCTGGAGACTCGGGTGCAGCCAGGAGTGGAGTTGATTCCTGGAGCAGCACAAGGAAGTAGGAGAACAGCAGAGGTGCTACTGAGAATACTTTATAGTATCCACTGGAGTCGGTGAGTGACACACCCTGGGAGCTGGAAGAGAAAGGTTGGAATGGTCTGGGAGCGAAATAGTGGACAGTCTGTGGAAGCCTTGGGAGCCAGTCGGGGGAAGCAGTGTCACTGTGAAGAAAGCAGGTCGGTGGAACCTGGAAGAGGGATGGGCTGGGAGTTGTAGTCCATCAAAGGCCCGGCTAGCACCAATGTACTAAGCTACACTTTGAGGGGTCCAAGACCCTGGCCTGTAACGGGTGGTTCGGAGGCCCTGCTGACAGTTTGCAGACCTCACCATCTGCTAGCTGGGGTGAAGAGAAAGGAGTTATGTGAGCCTGATAAATTTTCCTTCAGGTTAGAAACTAAGTGATGTGCTGGAGAGAAGTTAAGGAGCAATAGTCTGCAAGTGATGTGCTGGAGAGAAGTGAAGGAGCAATAGTCTGCAAGTGATGTGCTAGAGAGAAGTGAAGGAGCAATAGTCTGCAGAAGAGATGTGCTGGAGGAAGTAGAGTGTATATTTGGTCTTGTACATAGGAGTTTCTGTAACCAATTCTTTGAGCATCCCACAGTCACCCCTTTTCCCCATCCAAGTTAAATCCCCTAAATAAAACAAACAAAAACAAGAGCCGGCCTGTTCAGTGACTTCGGATGTGTGAGATATGGTGGGATTGAGGGCAGCTATGAAGTGAACCACAACTACCAGCCACTCCCAAGGGAGCACATGGCTACACTAGTAATGGTGGCGAACTGCGATTTTTATTGATATTGCCGCGGACATATCGGACATTTTTTACACTTTTTTGGGACTATTGACATTTATACAGCGATCAGATCTAAAAATAGCCACTGATTACTGTGTAAATGTCACAGGGAAGGGGTTAACATCAAGGGGTTAAGTGTGTTTCCTCACCGTGTTCTAATTGTGTGGGGGCTGGGCTGGCAGGGGCATGACAGATCTAACTGATCGCGATAACAGGGATCAGTAGATCACTGTCATGTCGCCTGTCAGAACGGGGAACCCCCCGCAGAGTGCAGCGGGCACGTTTATAGACGGTGATCTGCGCAAGGGAGCCACACTGCTGTAGTAAACGTATGTAAGGCATTCAGCAAGTGGCTAGGCACCACCGATGGGTAATGGCTTCAAGATCACTTCATACAGTCACAGGTGAAATTTATTGGTAATCATGTTTGAAATTATGACTAATAAAGGCAGTTGTACAGGTGAAGTTGGAAAAATTACCCAGAAAGGCATCGTCAAACTAGCTATTCTGGAGCAGCTATAGAGTCTTTTACATCAAATGTCAATGAATTGCAGCCAATGAATGCATTGTAATGCAGTATTGAAGAAATGTTGCACAGACTTGTCCATCTGGTGTTACCACTACTAACACGTTTCCCTCCTACATGGAACTTATTTGTTAGTCTACAAATAAGTTCCATGTAGGAGTAAAAACGTGTTAGCATTGGTAATTCCAGATGGATGAGTCTGTGCAGTGGTTTCTTCAATAAACCGGACTACTGTTTTTTTTTTTAGCACTGAGCGGCTTCCTCCCCCTTTTATTTTTTTTGAAGACTGGAGTGTTACATGTAAAGACGTCCATGACTATTGGGAGCCAATATCCAGTGTCGGGGGACTAGAGAGGGAATTTATGCCATTAGTGAAATTCAGCTTTCCTTATTGTCATGCAGTTGTTGCAGCACTTTGCAGCTCAGTCAATAAGCAACTGACTTTTGGCGGCAATAAATCTGTAGCCGTGCTACAAGTTTTATACATACAGTTGTGCTCATAAGTTTACATACCCTGGCAGAATTTATGCTTTCTTGGCCATTTTTCAGAGAATATGAACGATAACACAAAAACATTTCTTTCACTCATGGTTAGCGTTTGGCTGAAGCCATTTATTATCAATCAACTGTGTTTACTCCTTTTAAATCATTACGACAACAGAAACTACCCAAATGACCCTGATCAAAAGTTTACATACCCTGGTGAGTTTGGCCTGATAACATGCATACAAGTTGACACAAAGGGGTTTGAATGGCTTTTAAAGGTAACCATCCTCACCTGTGATCTGTTTGCTTGTAAGTGTGTGTGTATAAAAGATTAATGAGTTTCTGGACTCCTGACAGACCCTTGCATCTTTCATCCAGTGCTGCACTGACATTTCTGGATTCTGAGTCATGGGGAAAGCAAAAGAATTGTCAAAGGATCTGCGGGAAAAGGTAGTTGAACTGTATAAAACAGGAAATGGATATAAAAAGATATACAAGGAATTGAGAATGCCAATCAGTAGTGTTCAAACCCTAATCAAGAAGTGGAAAATGAGGGGTTCTGTTGAAACCAAATCACGGTCAGGTAGACCAACTAATGTGTCAGCCACAACTGCCAGGAACATTGTCGGGATGCAAATAAAAACCCACAAATAACTTCAGGTGAAATACAGGACTCTCTGAAAACATGTGGTGTGGCTGTTTCAAGATGCACAATAAGGAGGCACTTGAAGAAAGATGGGCTGCATGGTTGAGTCGTCAGAAGAAAGCCATTACTATGCAAATGCCACAAAGTATCCCACTTATAATACGCCAAACAGCACAGAGACAAGCCTCAAACCTTCTGGCACAAAGTCATTTGGAGTGATGAGACCAAAATTGAGATTTTTGGCCACAACCATAAATGCTACAATTAGAGAGGAGTCAACAAGGCCTGTGAAACACAGAGCTGGATATCTGATGTTTTGGGGATGTGTGAGCTACAAAGGCACAGGAAATTTGGTCAGCATTGATGGCAAGATGCATGCAGTATGCTATCAAAAAATACTGGAGGAACATTTGCATTTATCAGCCAGGAAGCTGTGCATGGGACGTACTTGGACATTTCCAACATGACAATGATCCAAAACACAAGGACAAGTCTGTCATTGACTACAGCAGAATAAAGTGAAGGTTCTGGAGTGGCCATCTCAGTCTCCTGACCTCAATATCATTGAGCCACTCTGGGGAGATCTCAAATGTGCACTTCATGCAAGACAGCCCAAGAATTTCCAGGAACTGGAGGCTTTTTGCCAAGAGGAATGGGCAGCTTTACCATCTGAGAAGATAAAGAGCCTCATCCACAAATACCACAAAAGACTTCAAGCTGTCATTGATGTTAAAGGGGACAACACGATATTAAGAACTGGGGTATGTAAACTTGTAAACGTTTGATCAGGGTAATTTCGGTAGTTTCTGTTGTCATTATGATTTAAAAAGAGTAAACACAGTTGATTGATAATAAATGGCTTCAGTCAAACACCAACCATGAGTGAAAGAAACGTTTTTGTGTTATCATTCATATTCTCTGAAAAATGGCCAAGAAATCATAAATTCCGCTAGGGTATGTAAACTTATGAGCACAACTGTGTGTATATATATAGATATATATATATATATATATATATATACAGTATCTTACAAAAGTGAGTACACCCCTCACATTTTTGTAAATATTTTATTATACCTTTTCATGTGACTACACTGAAGAAATTACACTTTGCTACAATGTAAAGTAGTGAGTGTACAGCTAGTATAAAAGTGTAAATTTGCTGTCCTCTCAAAATAACTCAACACACAGCCATTAATGTCTAAACCGCTGGCAACAAAAGTGAGTACACCCCTAAGTGAAAATGTCCAAATTGGGCCCAGGGGGATTTATTTACTAAAGGCAAAACCACTTTGCACTACAAATGCAGTTGCTGTAGAT
>BLSH010123456.1:525451-535709 GCA_018402905.1 Glandirana rugosa | reverse complement strand
CATTTTTTTAAGGACCTGTTTATTAAGCAGCTATAGAATGCATTTCATAGTTTGATGGGTCGGAGGCAACTGCATAGGGGATTCATTATTTGGGGTCACGGAAAGGTGATATTCTGCGGAAGGTGGGCTAGCCACCCCACCGTTGGCTGGTCGGTCAGCGTATTGATGGGTGTCGGGGTACGGTGTGTATTATGTGTGAATATCTGGTGTACAAGGGGAGACCTGTCACAGCAATACACCAAAGGGGGGAGGGGGAGCTGTCACTTCTTTATAATGGGGGAGGGTAGACTAGGGGGATTCTCTATACATGAAGAACCCCATTGCAGGGAGAGTGACAGTCAACTGTCACTGTCACCATAGCTAGATTGCTTTATAGGTAATGCTGGTCAACATACATTGTTACTTTAACGATACATTTTGGATTACTGTATCCTTGCATTTTCTCTATTCATTTATTTGGGAGTAAAAAAAAATGTAGCATGCCTGTGTTTTGGTAGAAGGGATATATTTTGTGATTTGTCTTTGTACCAATGGATGATGCTGGATCTCTGGAACAGCGAACGCATTGTGCTCTCCTATATAGTTGGCAAAATAAGTTTATGGAAAATGCAAATGAATAACTAAACGGCACTTGTAACGTACATAGGAATATTATAGCTTTGTGGCGTTTTGCTGTCTCTACAGCTTTTTAGTGACAATAAATAAAATAAAAAGTTCATTTTTTCTTATAAATTAGTAGCGAGCAATAAAACTATTATTGTATGCTAAAAAGTATATGAAGAACACAACAGGGGCTTGGGTTCAAGTTCCCTTTTTCCATTATTTTCTTTTTCTGCGTTTTTCTGTAATTTTTCTATCAGTAAAAATGTTTCCATTGGTTATGAATTCTGGTAAAAAAGAGCTCTGTGTCCTGATGTCTGTGTATTAGGAGGAGAGGAGAGCTCTGTGTATTAGGAGGAGAGGAGAGCTCTGTGTCCTGATGTCTGTGTATTAGGAGGAGAACTCTGTGTATTAGGAGGAGAGGAGAGCGCTGTGTCCTGATGTCTCTGTATTAGGAGGAGAGGAGAGGTCTGTGTATTAGGAGAGGAGAGCTCTGTGTATTAGGAGAGAAGAGCTCTGTGTATTAGGAGGAGAGGAGAGCTCTGTGTCCTGATGTCTGTGTATTAGGAGGAGAGGAGAGCTCTGTGTATTAGGAGGAGAGGAGAGCTCTGTGTATTAGGAGGAGAGCTCTGTGTCCCAATGTCAGTGTATTAGGAGGAGAGGAGAACTCTGTGTCCCAATGTCAGTGTATTAGGAGGAGAGGAGAAGTCTGTCCTGATGTCTGTGTATTAAGAGGAGAGGAGAGCTCTGTGTCCTGATGTCTGTGTATTAGGAGGAGAGGAGAGCTCTGTG
This sequence comes from Glandirana rugosa, assembly GCA_018402905.1. Lineage (NCBI taxonomy): Eukaryota > Metazoa > Chordata > Amphibia > Anura > Ranidae > Glandirana > Glandirana rugosa. Next base: position 534,317 of record BLSH010123456.1, on the reverse strand, counting down.
TAATAGGAGAGGAGAGCTCTGTGTATTAGGAGAGGAGAGCTCTGTGTCCTGATGTCTGTGTATTGGGAGGAGAGCTCTGTGTCCTGATGTCTGTGTATAAGGAGGAGAGGAGAGCTCTGTGTTCCAATGTTGGTGTATTAGTAGGAGAGGAGAGCTCTGTGTCCTGATATCTGTGTATTAGGAGGAGAGGAGAGCTCTGTGTCCTGATTTCTGTGTATTAGGAGGAGAGGAGAGCTCTGTGTCCTGATTTCTGTGTATTAGGAGGAGAGGAGAGCTCTGGGTCCTGATGTCTGTGTATTAGGAGAGGAGAGCTCTATGTCCTGATCTCTGTGTATTAGGAGGAGAGGAGAGCTCTGTGTATTAGGAGGAGAGGAGAGCTCTGTGTCCTGATTTCTGTGTATTAGGAGGAGAGGAAAGCTCTGTGTCCTGATTTCTGTGTATTAGGAGGAGAGGAGAGCTCTGTGTCCTGATTTCTGTGTATTAGGAGAGGAGAGCTCTGGGTCCTGATCTCTGTGTATTAGGAGGAGAGGAGAGCTTTGTGTCCTGATGTCTGTGTATTAGGAGGAGAGGAGAGCTCTGTGTCCTGATGTCTGTGTATTAGGAGGAGAGGAGAGCTCTGTGTCCTGATGTCTGTGTATTAGTAGGAGAGGAGAGCTCTGTGTCCTGATGTCTGTGTATTAGTAGGAGAGGAGAGCTCTGTGTCCTGATGTCTGTGTATTAGGAGAGGAGAGCTCTGTGTCCTGATGTCTGTGTATTAGGAGGAGAGGAGAGCTCTGGGTCCAGATGTCTGTGTATTAGGAGGAGAGGAGAGCTCTGGGTCCTGATGTCTGTGTATTAGGAGGAGAGGAGAGCTCTGTGTCCTGATTTCTGTGTATTAGGAGAGGAGAGCTCTGTGTCCTGATGTCTGTGTATTAGGAGGAGAGGAGAGCTCTGTGTCCTGATGTCTGTGTATTAGGAGGAGAGGAGAGCTCTGTGTCCTGATGTCTGTGTATTAGGAGGAGAGGAGAGCTCTGGGTCCAGATGTCTGTGTATTAGGAGGAGAGGAGAGCTCTGTGTCCTGTCTGTGTATTAGGAGGAGGAGAAATCCCTGTATCCTGATCAGGAATTAGCCCAGGCATGTTCGGATCCTAGACCAAACCCACCTGAGCTATCCCGCCAGGAAGCTGTCATTGCACACCACCAGTCATAAATGGCCGAGGCATTCCTGCCCTGCAACCTTAAGTATACAAGGGCAGGGAATGCCTCTGCCTCTTATGATTGGCAGTATGCAGTGACAGCTTCCTGGCGGGATAGCTCAGTTGATTTGGCCTAGGATCCAAACATGTCTCAGCTCATCCCTAATCCTGATATCTGTGTATTAAGAGGAGGGTAGAAGTCACAATGTCTGTGTTATGATGGTGTATTAGAAGGGCAGGTGCAGACTAAAGATTTTTCTGGCCTGCTGGGCTGAACGAGGGAATTTACGCCAGTCCTCCATCCATTCTGTATAGTGTGGGTGTGCAAATCTCTCCCTTCTGGTGCCCGCAGCTATCAGAATACCAGATTACCCCATCCATTCTGTATAGTGTGGGTAGGCAAATCTCTCCCCTCTGGTGCCCGCAGTTGTCAGAATACCAGATTACCCCATTCATTCTGTATAGTGTGAATGGGCAAATCTCTCCTGCCCACTGCCCGCAGCTGTCAGTACCAGATTACCCCATTCATTCTGTATAGTGTGAATGGGCAAATCTCTCCTGCCCACTGCCCGCAGCTGTCAGAATACCAGAACAATGACTGCAGCTAACTGGCTGCAGTCGTTGTTTGGCCAACATTTTTTTTGCCTGGCTACTTGGATTTTTCTATCAACGTTTGTTGAGCCGGCCAGTGCCAACATAGACATCTGGGAATGGAGCTGACCTCAGGAGGCGAGTGGACCAATATCTGATAATGCAAACACTCACAGTGCCTACACACACTTATCTGTGCTTAGTGCCAGGCTCTCTTTAAAAACCAAGGCCAGCATTAGGGGTACATTAGACCAGGTCTCTTACTGGTCTATATGTAGTCGGCCCTTTTCTGCTCCCATTGCCTTCCTATTGGCTATAGAACACAATGGGGATGATATGAAGGGGAGGAAATCATGTTTTTTAGACAACCCGACCCTTGATTTCAATCAGACAGATCCAGTTTCACAAGTTTGTGGTGAGATAACAGGATCAATAGGGCAAAAACATTGTGTAGCACTACTAAGGAGGAATCCGAGGCTGCATATGTAATTAACTATTTTTTTGCCCCCTTTTACAAATATAAACAAGAGAAGGAATAATGGTTCCACAGTTAAATTAAAACACATGGTTAATTACATTGTAAATTACCGTGATTTGTAAAATAAAATGACCTTCTCCCATGACATGCCTACCATGCTGGCCCACTAGTGGAGCCCCAAGGATAACCTGGTACTTTCAGGTATAGGTGCTGGCCCACTAGTGGAGCCCCAAGCAACCTGGTACTTCCAGGTATAGGTGCTGGCCCACTAGTGGAGCCCCAAGGATAACCTGGTACTTCCAGGTATAGGTGCTGGCCCACTAGTGGAGACCCAAGGATAACCTGGTACTTCCAGGTATAGGTGCTGGCCCACTAGTGGAGCCCCAAGGTAACCTGGTACTTCCAGGTATAGGTGCTGGCCCACTAGTGGAGCCCCAAGGTAACCTGGTACTTTCAGGTATAGGTGCTGGCCCACTAGTGGAGCCCCAAGGATAACCTGGTACTTCCAGGTATAGGTGCTGGCCCACTAGTGGAGCCCCAAGGATAACCTGGCACTTCCAGGTATAGGTGCTGGCCCACTAGTGGAGCCCCAAGGATAACCTGGCACTTTCAGGTATAGGTGCTGGCCCACTAGTGGAGCCCCAAGGATAACCTGGTACTTCCAGGTATATGGTATAAATGAACACTTTCCTAATTTAAAAAAATTGAGCTCCCCCAAGCGGATATGTGAATGAGACGTGTTTTAAACAAGGGGTACAATTATAAGGTACAGGTCTTTGTAGCAAAAGTTTGATGGAGCCCCTCCAGTAAGAAAAATAAAATTGTATCAACCACAATAAGAGAATTAAGTGTAATCTTCTTCTGATGCTCTCTTATGACAGATCGGCTTAAGATGTACAGTACAACGGTAGCACGGACCTCTTTATAAAACCACATTACACCCCAGTCCCTTAGTTTGCGTGGTCCCACTCTTGCATGTCTCATTTCTTATGTGTCATATTCAGTATATATCGCCTTGCTTTTGTGTAGCCCATGTTATGGGCTTCTGATTCTCCTTCTCTTTCCTTATAGGTCTCTCCATTTTTTTGTGTTTTCCCCCATCTCAGGTTCACCTTTTCTAAATGTTTCCATACTTTTATTTTTTTATTGCTCTTGGCTCATTCTGTACATATTTCCCTGCTGTAATGATGACAATTTACACAGCGCTTTACATACTGATTGGCTGTCCTGCACAACTGCACTAGATTTTGCACTCAAATTTTAGTAAATCAACTCCAATGCTTTCTTGGTAAGAACTAGAGTCACTTCTTCTCAGCCACCATCAGCATTAACCCTATCCTGAAAACTGAATATGATTGTTGGGGAAATTCTTAATTAGAACCAATCAATACATAATACATTGATAAAGAGTACATAGAAGCAGGCCTCATGCAGAAAAATCGGAAAGAACAGGGGATCCCCACAGTAGCCAATAAGCTTCCTGATCTTTTTTTAAAATTCTAGAAGTGATAACCTGGGTTGATTTACTAAAACTAGAGAGTGCAAAATCTGGTGCAGCTGTGCATGGTAGCCAATCAGCTTCTAACTTCAGCTTGTTCAGTTAACTTTGACAAAAATACCAGGAAGCTGTCTTGTTTCTATGCAGAGCTGCACCAGATTTTGCACCACTTTTAGTAAATCAACCCCACTGTGTTGCTGAAATACTGTATCTAAGCTTGCCATAGACAGGGCTGTGTCTGAAAACCACGAGACTTTGTACACATGGGGCAGTTTTCGTAGATTGGAATACTGATACTTCTTTGTATTTTAACTGCTGTTCTTCAGTAAACATTAACAAGAGAACATTACAAAAAGGTAAAAATTGACTAACGTGCAGAAAAAGGGGTAAATTTACACACCAAGTCCATGTATGGTGCAGTGTGTTTGCAAGCGTTTCTGTGATGAGGCTCCATATGATGTGAACTATTTTGTATGGGGAAAATGGAAAATGTGAGATACTGCGTATGGTGGACCCGGCAATGTGAGATACTGCGTATGGTGGTCTTGGATAGTAGAGGCCCTGTAACTGGTACAGCCCTGTGTAAGGTAGAACTGGGAGCCTGAAGTAGGGTTGATTCGCCCAGACAGTTCGGGTTTGGCATCATGTGTCCAGGTTTCAGGCCACCTGAAACCCGGACACACTGTTCAAACCGGACTAGGGCTTCCTAGCAGGGTTGCTGGCTGCAGTTGTAAGCCAAGAGTGTCTGTTACTCTCTTTCACACTGCCCAAAGCCAGCACTAACAATCCCCCCCCACACACACCGACAGAGTGATTCTCTTCCTTCTGCCCCTACCCTTCTGTTTCTGCCCACATTCCAATCCCTGGCACTGAGACTCAGAAAAGAAAAGTGGGGGTGGGAAATCTGAAGTCCAGCAGCCTGAGATACATCTGGATGAGAGGTGCTGACTACCAATGGTTGATTGAGTTCACCATCCATCCTTGCCTGTGACTGAAGTCTTCCCCCTTCTCTCCTGCCTCTGAGTGAGTACACTAAGTTAAACCAGGGTTCTCAGAGCACCCCTTACATCAGAGTTCCCCTTTACACCAGAGGCCACAGTGTTCCCCCTTACATAAGAGTCCTCTCCGTACATCAGAGTTCTCAGTGTCCCCCTCTTAAATCAGGGTTCCCAAAGCATCCTTATGTTAGAGTCACCAGAGTTCTCCCTAACATCAGAGTCTGCAGAGTCCCCCCTTACAGTGTAAGGGAACTATGCGAGTTCAAATGTAAAAGGGGAACTCCACAGATTTAGATGTAAAAGGGGAACTCTGCAGATTTAGATGTAAAAGGGGAACTATATAGACTCTGATGTAAAGGGGACTCTTTTGATTAACTTCATATGATTAGAAATGTTATTTAATTGCAAAATATATGTATAGTTTACACTATAAAAATAAATTGCTGTGCCCTGTTAAAGTGTTCGGGTTTGGCTTGAAGAAAAGGTGGCAACCCTAGCCTGAAGCTATTTGTATGGGACATTGGACACCTGAGGCCCTGTGTATGATATATGACCCACAAAGCCCTGTATATTGTGTAATAATCACATGGGGCCCAATGTATGGTGGACCGCACCCTTGAGCCCCTTTGTTTGATGGACTAGACCCTTGAGGCCCTGTGTTTAGTGGACCGTACCCTTGAGGCCTGTGTATTTTGAACTGGACCCATGAAGCCCTGTGTTTGGTGGACCAAACCCCTGAGACCCTGTATATATTGGACCTTCCCCGTGAAGCCCTGTGTATGGTAGGTAGGATTCCTGAGTACCTTTGTAAGGTGAAACGAGGAACCTGAGCACTTCTGTAAGGTAGACCTGGGAATGCTTGCCCTTGTATGGTTAAACTTGGAACATGATGACTCTGCTGTAAGCTGGAGCCAGGGATGTGAGGTCATCTGTAGGACCCGTATATATTGGAGATGGGAGTAAGAAGCCCTAGACTTGTTTTAGTGTGTGAAGTCCTTTCTATGGCAGTATAAGGTCTTGTTAATGTATTTAGACTGTCATGTGCAGCCTTGCGTATATATTGTAGGTGGCCTCATTAATGTAATAATTTAACTCGGGTTGATAAATGTTGTTCTCCTAAATATTGCTTCGCTGAACAAAATGGCTGCCTTTACTGCAGATGAATAACGCAGGGAATGTATATCTCACTTGTGCTAGATAATAATATACAACTTAACGTGAAGAGAATATGGCTTCGTTCACATGGCCGATTATTTATGTGCCCTGTGCACAGCTGCTGTGTCCCAATATGACATTCATGTGGGTGTGTGTCCCTAAACTCACCCTGGGTGCATTCGGGGCCATGTATTGGTACCCGCTTAGATGTGTCTGTGCAGCCGCGTGTCCCAATAGACTTCTATGGGACTGCCAACACGGGGATGCACACAACACATGGGCATCCCTGTGCCAGCAAAACATGACCCTGCATGGGGCATGCAAGTTATCGTCCATGTAAAAGAGGCCTATTACAGAATGCTCATTGGTTATAATTATTATTATCTTATTTTATGATTGATGTTTTCCCTTTAAATTGCCATAATCTATGTAAATTGTTCACATCTAACCAATTATTGTAAAGACGGATTTATAGCAGGTTAAAATTATTTGTACAGTAAAAAGAAATTAGCAATAGTTATCATGCGAAATATTTCATAGTTTATATGTGACTTGGCATCAGCCTTTCGTACTAACATGTACAGCAGCACTCAGACTGGGAGAGAGGCAAAGGGGCAGGGCAAAGGGCCAATAAGGTGTGCTGCAATACATGTGCTGTCACAAACATACTGACAAGAGGGATAGCACACTGAGCAGAGGGATGATCTGCTCCTTCACTTTTCAGAAATAGACATTGGGTCAGGAGGTGACCTAGATCTATTGCTTAAAGTGTCACTAAACCCACATCATTCAAAACTATGAATATATGGTGTATTACATGCCGTTCATACTCACTCAGTCACTATGAGCTTCATGTTCTGTATTCTACAAAATCCTGCTTGATCCTGCTGCTCTCTACCTCCCCCTTCTGTCCTTGCCCCCAATTCAGTTGAGGATTTTGCAGCTGTGGTGGCAACTCTGCACATGCTCATTTTTCCGTGAGTTTCTATACTGAGCATTTCCTCCCTATAACATCTGAGCAGCCCATGTGACTATAGAGTCACACATGTGGGTGTATACACAGTGGTAGATGACAGCCCACTCCCTCCCTCCTCTGCCATGCCTACTAACCAGCTAAACACAATGGAGGTGGCATATTACATGTAGATTAATGGTGGCTTCACCTCCCTCTTATTCGAAGACACAGGCTGGAGGGGTGTTGACACAGCCTGTGACTGGCAGAAGTCTACCCACACCATGTTATTTCCACAAAATATTAAAGATATGATTTCAAATATATATGTGTATGACAATTTAAAACTGTTTATTGATATGATTTACTTCTTTTTACTCAGTATTCATAAGTCTGTTTTTTTTTTTTCATTGTGAACATGTGACCAGCAGCAGAAGACTAGAAGCTTCTCCTGCTTCTTTTTCCCTGCAGATAGGCTGGGAAACAGCTGGGTCATGTGACATCTGTATATCAATTAGGAAAAAGGTAGTTCTTTTTAATTAAAATAATTACAGTGTCATCATCCACAAACAGAAATAGAAGGGATAATGTAAATTAAACAGTGTGTTTAGTATCACTTTAACCACTTGCCGACTGCGTAACGTACTTGTACTGCGGCAAAGTGGCTCTATTGTGTGAAATCATGTACCTGTACGTCATTTCATGCAATAGACTCTAGGGGGAGCGTGCGCACCGCCAGAGACCCAATCAAGTGCTGATTGGACAGAGGGGGAGCCAATCAGTGGGTCCGGCGGACCCGATGTCCACCGGCCACCCGCAATTGTTCCGAGCGAGGCAGAACAGCGATCTACCTATGTAAACAAGGCAGATCGCCGTTCTGACAGGGGAGAAGATGGAGCTCTTGTGTTTCTGCTAAGCAGGAACACGGATCTCTGTCTTCACCCAGTCAGAGCACCTCCCTCACAGTTAGCAAGCACACCCAGGGAACACATTTGACCCTTTGATCTCCCTTGAAGTTAACCCCTTCCCTGCCATTGTAATTAGTACAATGACAGTGCATTTTGTTAGCACTGATCACTGCATTAGTGTAACTAGTCCCCAAAAAGTGTCACTCAGTTGTCCGCCGCAATGTTACAGTCCTGCTATATGTTGCTGATCGCTGCTATTACTTGTAAAACAAAAAACGTAAAAAATAAAAATTCCATAAATCTATTCCATAGTTTGTAGACGCAATAACTTTTGCGCAAACCAATCAATATACGCTTTTTGGGATATTTTTTATTGGGATTATGTAGCAGAAAACATATTGGCCTAAATTGATGAAGAAAGTTTAGATTTTTTATTGGATGTTTTATAGCAGAAAGATAAAAAAATTGTTTTGTTTTTTTTTTTTCAAAATTGTGGCTATTTTGTTTTTTATAGCGCAAAAAAATAAAAATCGCAGAGGTGATCAAATACCATCAAAAGAAAGCTCTATTTGTTGGGAAAAAGAGGACATAAATCTTATTTGGGTACAACGTCGCATGACAGCGAAATTGTCAGTTAAAGTAACGCAGTGCCGTATCGCAAACAAATGGGGGGGGGGGTAAAACCTTCTGGGGCTGTAGTGGTTAACTGCAGTAGAGAAAAGTCAGGTCACCAACCTGGCTCTGCAGTCTGACAGAGCTGTGTACATCTCAAGACTGGATGGATATAAATAAATAAAAACCTCTGGCAGGGTAAACAACTCCCTAAGGCCTCATGCACACAGGACATTTTAAAAACGTCAACGCTACAGCAGCGCTAAATACGCCGCGCTTTGCCGCATTTTGCCATTAACGTTTAGCCACGTTTTGACGTTTCTACATTATAAACACTCTATATAATCTAAAAACAGCTATAAACGTTAAATGCGGCTAATGTTTTTAGCGGCTTTTAGCCACGTTTTTCGGCGTTTCTTGTTTTTACAGTTCCTGGAAGCACAGGCTAACGTTTTTTTCTACTGCCCCTAAACGCTTATGCCTCCAAACGCCTCTGACA
>BLSH010123456.1:485569-516254 GCA_018402905.1 Glandirana rugosa | reverse complement strand
TGTGGTAGTCATAGTTTTGTCGGTTTCTTAAGGATCCCGATCCTACGTGTCATAGGTCGGACACAGAGTACCCCCATATATCAGACCCCTATACATCAGAGTACTCTTATACATCAGAGCCCCCCTGTACATCAGATTCCCACCCATACATCAGAGCCCCCCTATACATCAGGGTATTCTTTTACATCAGAATCTCCCCAATACATCAAAGTCCCCCCTATACATCAGAGTACTGTTATTCTGTCCCCCATCACAGAGTCCACTCTTCCCATCAGAGCTCTACCTTTCTCCAGCAGCATGGCACAGGGATGGAAGCAGAGCAGGTCTGGACAGAGAGGCACCCTGTCCTCTCCTGAGTGCTGGGGGCAGCCAGCTTTGATCTGCGTTATTTATTGCCATGGTACAGGCTGGATACTGTGCATCCTAGCCCTAGGAATTCTTTGGCTGTTTTGATACTGATGGTGTATGAAGCTTATCCATCGCAAACAGCATCCCATGTTTGCTGCACCCCAGAGGAACCCAAATGGCACCCTACGGTGTCGCAGCAACCCATTTGAGACACACTGGCTTAACACATTGCAATGTTTTCTATATGTGATAGATTGCTTTCAGTTTCATGACTTCACATACCATTCTTATATCTAAAGCGAAAACTTTTTTTTATGTATGGATAGAGTAGGAAATGGCTAAAAGACATGTCTGGACTTTATTTGTAATCTATGACCCTTTAAGGGATATCTCTATCCACTTCCTGTCTTGTTGACAAGCAGGAAAAGAGAAGAAACAAATGTCCTCATTGGAAGATTTTCCCGCTATTTCTGGTCTGGTGGCAATTAAATAAGTAGGGTTTTCTTTTGCTTTCATTCACAGTGACATTGGTCTGCAGGTTAGGGAGAGTGAATGTTCCTAGAGGGGGCACAGACCAATGGCCCGTACACACGATCCGAAAATCGGACGAAAAATACCGCATACGATGCGATCGTACGATAATCGGATCGTTAGTACACAGCTTACGAGAGCCGATCATGACAGTTCATCAGATAATATTCGATCGGACAAGCATGAAAATTTTGATCGCATGGTGCCCAATCGTACGACTTTCGTTTAATCAGTACAGTTGTCGTCCGACAATACAATACAAATCCACTGCAACACATGACATCACTTCCGATTTTTTATTCTGTCGTACGAGCATATTCGTGACTTTAGTACACTCTTCCGATTCAATCTGAGATTAGCATGCAAAAAAAAAAACGGACGATCTGTTGTCCGATTTTCGGATCGTGTGTACGGGGCATAAGACTAAGCATCTAAAACAGCTTTGACTAGACTAAATGCTGGCAAAGCTACACATCTTCCGGCCCGTCCGAAAATGTGAATTTCCTTTTACAGTGGTATGGGTATTTTTTTACCCTGTCTCCATCACCCTCCATCCGACTGTAAATGATTATTTTTGGGCGGAGGTCTCCATTTACTGATTAAACAGTTGTTTTGAAGTAAACCTTGTTAGGTTCCTCCATGACCTCAACACCCTAGCAATAATCTGCAGCTTTCATGGTTTCTTATGGTTTCCTTTCACCAAGACTTTTTATCAATGCCATACATTTTCTACAGAATTCTCAACCTCCTCAAAATAACAGAAACAGAAATATTATGATCCAGCTATATCACTATATAATCTTTAGGTTCCATGCACATGGCTCCAAATGGGCCTATCACATAAAATATGGCCCTATATTCTCTGCTGGCAGTAACAGGTGCAGCTCTATACATTGTGACAGTGTTAGGCCCTGTCCCTGTGTAAGTACAGGGAAAACCGACACAGGGTTTGCACTAATGCAGAGTGCAGGGCTCCGGAGTTTTGTGTGTGAGCGGAGAAGACTATGTTTTCAGTTTTCTATTTCCAGATCAGGGTCCCGAGTCTGGAGGCTTCAAAGAGTCTTGGGTGGAATGAAGCCTCCAATACTGTGCCAAGGCCTTACTGGAGACTTGAAGGCGGTGGGGTATGCCGGTGTGCACACTTGTTATAAGCGCTGTCTGGCCATAGCTCAGGGCTGCCTTCAGGAGACAGGTGTGTGCTCCATTCAGGGGACAGGCGTACTCCCATTACGAGAGGTGCTCTACTCAGGAGATAACACTCCATGTTGGAGGAGAGATTCTTTACCCAAATGACTGAGAGAGTCAGGACAGTTAAGTGAATCTGGAGGACTGGGATAGCTGAGGAGACAAAGGATTTAAACATTCCTTGTAATAGAAATAAAGAATGACAGGTCCTCTTTATGGAGAACCCAAATCTCTCCTCTACATTTGAACGCAAAAGATCAAAAAAATGTTTGATCTTTTGTGAAAAAAAATAAAAAATGTTTACTTCCTCCCTTCCTCTGTTCACCTCTATGGCCGTGCAAACCGATCTGACCCCCTTAGACTTTTATCTTGTGGGTCATCTGGATGCAATTGTCTATCCTGTGAAGATACGAGATGTGCAGCACCTGAAACTATGGATACTGGAAGCCTGTACTAGCATTTCTCCTGCGGTGTTGCTATCAGTGTGTGAAGAGTGGGAGAAGAGGGTTGCATTGACAATCCAACACAATGGGCAGCACATTGAACACATTTTATAAGTGGTCAGAAACTTGTAAATAACTCATGAAAGAATAAAGCTACGTTAAAACCAAGCACACCATTGTTTTTCTTGTGAAATTCCCAATAAGTTTGATGTGTCACATGACCCTCTTCCTATTGAAAAAACAAAAGTTGGATTCAAAATGGCCGACTTCAAAATGGCCGCCATGGTCACCACCCATCTTGAAAAGATTCCCCCCTCACATATACTGATGTGCCACAAACAGGAAGTTAATATCACCAACCATTCCCATTTTATTAAGGTGTATCCATATAAATGGCCCACCCTGTATATATATATATACATATTGCGGTCTTGAAATGGGTAACTACAAGGCTGAGTGAGTCAGGAGAGCCCCGAGAGCCAGGAGAACTGGGTAAGATGGTCTGAAGGACCGGTGGAACAGCACCAGTGCTGCTGTAGAGAGGGATGGGTGGCTCAGTAGTTTATATCCTATATCTTTGCATTTATGATTTGCAGTGTGGTTTTTACTGAAGGTGACCTCTGCTTAGGCAGCTGACTTCATTTGCTTAGCCTGAATTACCCACATTTGCAAAACTCCAGGCCGGCGGTTAAGTATACATTCTAAAGCTGACCTCCAGCCTTACCTTCAAGTAGAACTATAGGCATAGCTGCTCCTAAACTTGAATTTAGGAGCTTTTTGTGTTTTTTTTTTTTTGCAGCGAGATTTTGCTGTGTTTTGCATTTTTCCACGTACATTATGGCCAAGTGTACATGAAGCCTAACCCCTGTCAGATTTTTTGTTGCCATCTGTGTCCCATTTCAGAGATTTCCCTTCACTTCCTGCCCCATAGCCAAACAGGAAGTGAGATGAAATCCCTGCAAATTAAGGGAATGTCAGATGTCCATGGCAGGGATCACAGGTCAGATGTCCGTTTACGTGTGAACAGCCGCAATGCCTGTCGGCCCGTCATTGATTTTTACAAGCTTCCTGGCCGCAGCTGAGTGCAAACACCTGTGATCCCTACCTCGGCTATGTGCTGAATCTTGGTGGTTTATGGCCTTGATTGACCTTCTGAATCTGGATCATGAATTCAGGATCATAAATAAATGAAACTTCAGCCAGAACTCTTTTTTTTTCCAAGTTTCTATAGGGTCGGGAGAGGTTAGAACCTCTGTCTGGTTTTTATTCCTGTTTGGCTCCCCACTGAGGATATTTCTCCTATGTTAGCCTCCTGTGACAACAGTGTGGGGAGAAGTTCCCCATACTAGCTGTCACTTTTTAGCTCCGCCCACGTGGCCGCATCATTAATTCACCCAGCAATGTGTGTGAATGAAATACAAGTTCCGACATCCTTTGCGGCAGTTGACTTGTAGTTCTCAATGAACTACCATGGCGCTGTGGAGCTCTGTGGTAGTTCATTGATTCCTTCCTTCCTGTCAGGTTGTATCTGCCTGTCCATATGGGATGTATGGGCACACAGATACACTGACAGATATGAAGGAGACCTGCGTGGCACCAGCGTTCTGCTTCACAGGCTCCAAAAAAAGAAAAGAAAATGAAATGCAAATTTTTTTACCTGCAAAAAAAGTGCATTTATTATTGCTTCTAAAAAGTGAACTCATCCTTTAGTCTGGGTTCACACCTATGCAAATTGGATGCGGGTTTCCACACATCCAATTTGCACATCAAGAGATTGTGACCAGTTCTCTGTGGAGAATTGCAGAGGAGTCCTGTGTGTCTTTTGGTCCGTTTCAGGTCTCAATTCAGCCCAAAATTTAGGCTGAAATCGGACCTGAAACGGTGAACGCACTGGACTCTTGCTGTGAGCTGGAGCGTGCTGAGGTGTGAACCCAGCCTGAAAGGCCCACTCCTACCACTACCACTGCTGAGGTACCTTACATTGGGTGGCATTTTCATTTTGCAGCATGCTGCAAGTACTGAACACCTGTGCACTGTAGAATGCTATAAGACAGGTGCGCCGTGTGATGGGGAGCAATAAACATGAAATGGCAAGATATTGCAACACACAGACTTGTATACCGTGCATTGATGTGCTTTACCACAATGCAAGGATTGTGATTGGCTTGTCACCTTCCCATCCTATATAATGCTATACAACATTGTTAAGTAAAATGGTAAGTCCTGTATTGATTAAATACAGAAAGCAGTTTGTTCTTCTTTTTTATGAAAAATCCTTAATGGCGCCGCACAGCATCATACATAACTTTGGTGCAGATGGGCCAGCCTGCACCATGGAAATGCATGACACTGATCCATGGCGGGTAGGATCCAGGGCTTCCCTCAGCATTCAGAAGAGAATAGAAGGAACTGTGTATCTGGAGTCATCCTCTTCCACTCCTCCATGAGGACATCACAGAGCTGGTGGATGTTAGAGACCTTGCGCTCCTCCACCTTCCATTTGAGGATGCCCCACAGATGCTCAGTAGGGTTTAGGTCTGGAGACATGCTTGGCCAGTCCATCACCTTTACCCTGAGCTTCTTTAGGAAGGCAGTAGTCGTCTTGGAGGTGTGTTTGGTGTTGTTATCTTGTTGGAATGCTGCCCTGCGGCCCAGTCTCTGAAGGGAGGGGATCATGCTCTGCTTCAGTATGTCACAGTACATGTTGGCATTCATGGTTCCCTCAATGATCTGTAGCTCCCCAGTGCTGGCAGCACTCATGCAGCCCCAGACTATGACACTCCCACTACCATGCTTGACTGTAAGCAAGACACACTTGTCTTTGTACTCCTCATCTGGTTGCCGCCCCACAGGCTTGACAACATCTGAACCAAATAAGTTTATCTTGGTCTCATCAGACCACAGGGCAAGGTTCAAGTAATCCAGGTCCTTAGTCTGCTTGTCTTCAGCAAACTGTTTGTGGGCTTTCCTGTGCATCATCTTTAGAAGAGGCTTCCTTCTGCGACGACAGCCATGCAGACCAATTTAATGCAATGTGCGGCGGATGGTCTGAGTGCTGACAGGCTGACCCCCCCACCCTTTCAACCTCTGCAGCAATGCTGGCCGCACTCATATGTCTATTCCCCAAAGACAACCTCTGGATATGACGCTGAGCATGTGCACTCAACTTCTTTTGTCAACCATGGCGAGGCCTGTTCTGAGTGGAACCTGTCCTGTTAAAGGGCTGTATGGTCTTGGCCACAATGCTGCAACTCATTTTCAGGGTTCTGGCTATCTTCTTATAGCCTAGGCCATCTTTATGTAGAGCAACAATTCTTTTTCTCAGATCCTCAGAGAGTTCTTTGCCACAAGGTGCCATGTTGAACTTCCAGTGACCAGTATAAGAGAGTGAGAGCGATAACACCAAATTTAACACACCTGCTCCCCATTCACACTCAAGACCTTGTAACACTAATGAGTCACATAACATCGGGGAGTGAAAATGGCTAATTGGGGCCCAGTTTGGACATTTTCACTTAGTGGTGTACTCACTTTTGTTGCCAACAGTTTAGACATTAGTGGCTGTTTGTTGAGTTCTTTTGAGGGGACAGCAAATTTACACTGTTATACAAGCTGTACACTCACTACTTTACATTGTAGCAAAGTGTAATTTCTTCAGTGTTGTCACATGAAAAGATATAATAAAATATTTCCAAAAAATGTGAGGGGTGTACTCGCTTTTGTGAGATACTGTGTATATATATATATATATATATATATATATATATATATATATATATATATATATATACAGTATATCACCCTCCAAGATAGGTTGCTAGGGAAGCTAGGTTTGGTAAATATAGTTCTTTCAGGCTCCACTATAATCAATGAAGCAGTTTTTCATTTCTTTGGGCTGTCCTGGTTGCAGGTTTGAGTGTCTCCCTCTGCCCTCTGGAGGATTGTAGAATGTAATGTGCTGGAATGCTGGAAAGGTAAATCAGCACCCTGAATACTTATGTTGTTTTATTCAATTCTTGGGGGTGCCCAGAAGGTGGCTGGGAGGGTGCATAAATAGCCAGAGGGGGGGGGGGGGCTGGAACTGCTCAGTTCTTGTCCAGGGGGAGTCCAGCCTGAAGTGCAGCTGAAGTTCTTACAAGAGCTCACTGAGGTCCCAGCTAGGTTAGAACTGGAGGGCCTAATGTTTTGAACATAGCTGGAGCTGATCAAGGGATTTTACAAAGGAACTGGTCTGGAGGGTTCATGGGAGAAATGTCTGTCTGATATTGGAAGGAGGCATCCAAGTATCCAGGGACATTGTGAGTACAGACCTGAGTGTAGGATCTTAGTGACTATTTGCTGCTAGTATCCCTTGTGCTTCAGTGCCAGTAGCTTGCTTTAATTGGAACATTTCTTATTGTGTCTGAGTGTAGCTCATTCCCTTAGCTGGTACTAGAGGGACTGTACTAAGAAGCTTTGATAAAGTGGAGAGTGTCCTTTGGTTACTGCACATGGTTGCAGGAGTATCCCACAGCTCAGTGCACCCCATCCAAGTTTAGGTTTACAAAAAAGAATCAAAAGAATGACCCCTAGATTGTTCATTAAGCCAGAAAGAGTGACTGTTGCTGTGTGCCTGGCTACCGCTACACCATTTTGGGGGGGAAAAAATGGTTCTGGGCTCAAGTGTGGCTTGATAAAGAATGTAGTTGCTCGAAACTGCTCAGTTCCTGATGTTGCGTGGCTTTTCTCACTTGAAAATACATGCTGGTAGGCAGGGGCGTAACGATAGGGGTTGCAGGGGTTGCAATTGCAACCGGGCCCCTTAGTCCAGGGGGCCCATGTGCCTCCCTTGAACACCTGAATAGGAGGGATGGTGGGGGTGACATTTAGAGGACCCAATCTCCTCCATTTTCCTCTATCTAGTTTACTTGTCTTCTGCTGTTCCGAGGGTCCCTGTGTGCTTCCCTGGTCCTCCTGGGGCCTGCTGCTGAACTTGTGAAAGGGCCCCACTGGGGTACCGTAATAAAGGGACCCACGATAGGAGTAAAGGGCCCCAGGATCAGTGGGAAGAAGGAAGGACCCTGGCCAGGGGTCAGTGGGCCCTTCATAATTTCTTGCACCGGGGCCCTGAAGGTTCTAGTTACGCCTCTGCTGGTAGGTTATTTGGTTCCTGTGTAACATTGGTGCTAGTATGCATATGTATGCATGCATACTTACCAACATCTGCATCCCAGTTTCTAGGAAACTGTCACCCCATGTCCACAGTCCACTTTTGATATGCCCACTTTCTGGGCAGGTCAGTCCAGATCACACCCACTTTCTGGGTGGTCCCACCTCTAATTATTGAGGAACTGCCCACATGTGGCTGCAATCCCCTCAGCTAATGCTGTGTGCACCTTTTAAGCCCCGTAAAAGTGTTCTGGTGCCACTAAATCGATAGTAAGCTCAAGGACAGCAAGCTTACTTTAACCCCTCGAATACCAAGACGTTTATAACATACCTTGGTAGACAAAGGATTAATGTAAATAATAATTACATAAACAAAATATTGCTTAAATCAGGGTTTCTCAACTAGGGTTCCGTGGAACCCTAGGATTCCTCCAGAGGTTGCTAGGGGTTCCTTGAGCAATGGTCAATTTCTACCTCTCAGATAAATTCCCAATGATACCATTGATCTTTTTAGCTATCTGTAAGGGGTTATTCTTCCCAATGACCACAAGTGTAAGGAGCATTCTTCCCAATGATCATCACACTAATGTATCATGAGTTGTAGATTTTAAATTTTTAGCAGGGGTTCCCCGAGACCGCAGAACTATTTCAAGGGTTCCTCAGGGTTGAAAAGGTTGAGAAAGGCTGGTTTAGATGCTTACCGTTGTCATAGAACAAGAGGTTAGGGAATGGGCACACCTGTTCTGGTTACAACTCCCCAAAAAGGAAATTCCACTAATTTTGAGGAGATTTCTTTTTACTTCCTGTTGTGTCTCCAGGACATAGAAATAAAAAATTCCCAAAAAGGACACAGACAACAAAACACTGTCAGGTTTTAGCCCTTCTCTCCTCCATCCAAAATGCGTTATTACTCAGCCTTTTTAAGCTTAGTATCTTTTCATCAATTCAATCCAATTGGGGTCGTTCTCACCTCCTGGCTGGGATGGCTGGCTCTATAGCAGCCTTTCTCAACATTTTCAATACAGAGGAACCCTTGAAATAACTTTCTGAGAACCCCTGCTAAAAATTACTATATCTACAACTCATGATACATTAGTGTGATGGTCAGTGTGAAGAATGTGCCGTACATTTGTGGTCATTAGGAAGAATTACCAATTTACATATAGAAAAAAAGGTCAATGGTGTCAGTGGGAACTTATCTGAGAGGTAGAAATTACTCATTGCTCAAGGAACCCCTAGCAACCTCTGGAGGAACCCTAGTTGAAAAACTCTGCTCTGTAGTAGCACTGCTGGTATGGTGGGGGTCCTGAGGAATATTCCTCGTAGGGAGGAACACTAATTAGGTGCCCACTGGGCAAGGTGGGTGTAGGCAATACTTCCCTAGTGTGGAGGATTCTGAGGGACCCAGTGCCTCCTGATTTGAACTGTGCTTGCTGAGGCTGAGGGCTGGGAAGGCAGAGGGCCCATGGTGTCAAGCTCCCTCTGGGACGCCACTCCCAGTAGCACTGTAGGGGCCCACTGTGTGATACTACACTTGGCCATGACACTAAGTGCTTTTTTCCCAAACAAGGCCTTTAGGCCTAGACTGGGGCAATTTTTGGTATCAGGCTGCATGCCCTAAACTCTGTCTTGCACATTGGCACTTTTTTTTTCTTACTTTGTATGTCACTGTGCTTACTTTTGTGTCATCTTTCACTCAAGATTGAAAGGTATGGGTCTTCAGGCCTTCTCCGGAGTTTGGAGGGAGGATGTGAGGCCATCATGTTCCTTCCTGCTTTTTGCTAGGTGGTCCTGAGTGTCTTGCATCCCAGGGAGTCAGGAAAGGGTCCTACCTCTTCGGGAGGGGACCATATGAAATACCCTAGTGCACTTTTTTTGTGTGTGTTCACATGCACATTTTTGGTACATTTTGGTGTTTTGTTTTTGTGTACTGCACTGCGGGCTTGACGTTTTTCTTTTAAAAAATAGTGCTTTTTAATTAAAATGGATTGTGATACAGATAGTTTTTTAAGTAAATGCTATAGCCTATGGATAATAATGTGGTGGTCAGGAGTCAATTTAGGGCCCTTTTCACAATCCCAAAGGGAAATGTGAGGGATCCTTAGATGTGTATATATGGGGTGACATGCACAGGCAGACACAGGTATCACCAGAGATTTGTCTACAGGTCTCTGCATAGCTGGTCCAGGTCTGCTGTGGTTGCACTGCATCTGGGAAAAGGAGGGGGGACATTCTTGAATGGATGTAGCAGGCATGTTCAAACTCGCTAGGATTTGGTCTGTAACCAGTAGAAAAATTGTTTTTTTGGGAGAACATTTAACTTCTTCATAGCCAAAGTATGTTATTTTTTTCTTGCTTGATTTTCATCCCATTAATAATACCCACTCGTCTTTCAGCCATGGAAATTCAGTTGTTTCCAACCAGATGTGAAAATTTCAGCTGCGTGTATTACATACGTTTTTAACTGAGTTTACAGCATGACATGTCTGTTCACGGCACATGGTACACCAAATTTTGAAGGGTTTTGCAAAATGGTCAGAGGATAACATAAATACAGATTCCACTATGAGGGTTACAGAGTGAGTAACAACAGGTGCTTTAGAAACTGGACGTCCAGTGGTCAGCCATAAAGAGTGATAAAGAAAAAATAGAGAACATAGAAGAAAAGAGAGGGAACAGAACAGGAAAAATTGATTTTTTTCTACATACCTACCTGTAAAATCCATTTCTTTGAGTATATCACGGGACACAGAGCAGGCCATAATAATTACTATCTATGTTATACGCCACCTATAGGTGAATGGACACTGGCAGACCAAAAAATCAGACAGGAAGTCCCCGTCTAAATAACCCCTCCCATACAGGAAGTACCTCAGTTTTGTAGCAAGCAATAAGCTCCCAAAAAAGAGGGGAGGGACCTCTGTGTCCCATGATGTACTCAAAGAAATGGATTTTACAGGTAAGTATGTAGAAAAAATCCCATTTTCTTTATCGTACATCACAGGATACAGAGCAGTTTTTATACATTATAATATGGGACATCCCAGAGCAATCCCTTTGAGGGGAGGGAGAAACATTGCAAGAAAAACCTCCATCAGTCTATGCAGCAGCCTGCAACACACTACTAAAATTTTGTGAATGTATGCACTGAAGACCAGGTAGCGGCCTTACAAATCTGAGCCACAGATGCCTGATGGCAGAATGCCCAGGAGGTTCCTATACCCCTGGTGGAATGAGCTCTTACCCTAAAGGGAGGAGTGTTACCCTTCAGGCCTGAAGGATCAATTGGCGAATCCAATGGGAAATAGACGCTTTGAAAGCTGCCTGACCTTTTTTTGGGTCCCTTTGGCAAAAAAAAGGAATCTGAACCCCAGATCCCTGCAGATTTTGTCAGATAGCATCTGACAGCCCGCACCACATCCAAGGAATGCAGCCGTTTCACTTCCGTCTCAAGGATGAGAAAAAAAAAGAGGACAGAACAATGTCCTGATTTAACTGGAAACCGAAAGCACCTTCAGCAAGAAGGACGGAAGAGGGTGAATGATTAAGTATCGCTCTCTTCCTGAAAGAGCCACCTATTCCGACACCCTTCTTACACTTACCCATCCCGCCGCAGGGCTTCCTTAGGCAGCTAGGAGCCCAATCTTCCCCCATCACGGTGGGTTTTGTCATTTAAGGACCTTCAAGGACTAGGTACCCTTTTCCATTTTCTGGGTCCACTCCCTTGGACCTGTACAGCACCCTGCAGGAATTGCCTTAGTTCTGTAGCGCCCAGGATTCTACTACGCAGGGTCCAGCGCCACAAAGGGTCGTATTACAGGCAAAACCTCGCCAATTCTTCCATCTTCTTTGCAAGGCTCGGGTACCATTTATCTTAGCATATAGCAGTTTTAATTTTATCCGATTAGTCTTTCCCTTGATTCTCCAAGAACCGTCTCGGGACTATAACATGAAACTCAAAGAGAGCTAAACAAACGTGCCCATCGACCTTCAAGAAACTGGCGAAAAAACGGAGGTACTACCTGTATGGGAGGGGTTATATAGAGGGGGACTTCCAGTCTGTTTTTCTGGTCTGCCAGTGTCCATTCACTTATAGGTGGCATATAGCCCAGATAGTAATGTATATAGCCTGCTCTGTGTCCTGTGATGTACGATAAAGAAAAGGGCATGGGGAAAAACGGTGAAGGAAGGGAAGGTGGAAGAAGAAGATGATGGTGGGAGATACTGCCTATCAAGGTTGCACTCCTTAAGGGGTGAGGCCCAAGTTTTGGTCCCCAATTACATAACAATAAGAATTTCCAGTGTTTTTTCTATGTGCAATTGGGCATTTTTTGACTGTTTATGATGGGCATGTTGTATATGTATTGAATGGTTAAGTAAACATTTTCTTTTTTAAACTTTCTTGTCTATTTAGAAATAATGAACCTAAGGATTTTTGCTGTAATCAAAAAGTAAAAAAAAATAACAAAAGTAAGAATGTGTGGCACGATAGAAAGAAAATGCTTCCAGAGACTGCTGAACATTTTGATTGAACCTTTGATGCTTATGTGGCCAATGTTTGGGTGTGTGCACACAACATCTGCATGTAGAAGTATGAGCCCTTGTGACATCGGCCCTGCATTCTTCTGAAATTTTGGCGGGATGATCCAAATTAACTCCAGCTTTGTGAGAAGCTGTAATCTCTGAGACTGTGCATCGTACAGCAAGTGTGGACATGTGCTGACCAACTGAGTATACTGAGCCATGATTTGGCTTTACCAGCCTTTGGCAGCAGGCACTGCTCAGAGGCTGCCAGAATAGATCCTGAGCTGCCCTGTGTACATAGGGCCATGCTGTTTTTTTGTCATGTAAATATACAGCTGTGCTATATTTCAAAAAGATCATCAATGATTCTATCTTTGAAACATTATGTTGTGTGTTATAAGAAGCTTCTTTATTCTGTGCAGCAACATAGGCAAAACCTTTTTTGGATTGGGTGTAGAAGGGTTAGAATATTTCTCAGGTGTTTATTGCTGTCTTTGTCCCAACTGGGGAGATCTCTTCTCACGTCTTATCCTGATAACCAGTGTTAATTTCGTCGACTAAAACCGACTGAAACGTTTTAGTCTACTAACTTAATACCATTTTAGTTGACTAAAATACGACCAAAACAAAAACAATTGAGATGACTAAAATATGACTAAAACTAAGGCCTCATACACACGGACGTTTTTTGATGCCACGTGTTTTGCAGCTCTCCATGTTATTCAATGGCCCCGTAAAAACGCTGACGTTTTTGAGCTGTAGAGGGCGTCGGCATTAGTGAGCTGAAAGTAGAACCCACGGGCCGCACGTTCCAAGGCTGTAACGTTTTGGCGTTTTTGACGCCGACACTCACTAACGCCGGGCCGACGTTAACCGGAATTTTTGACGCCAATGTTTTTAGGTTAAAAAATAGCAGAGGAATTTTTTTTAACCACTTCAGCCCCAGAAGGATCTCCCCCTTTAGGACCAGAGCACTTTTTGCGATTCGGCACTCCGTCGATTTAACTGACAATTGCGCGGTCGTGCGACGTTGTACCCAAACGAAATTTGCGTCCTTTTTTTTCCCACAAATAGAGCTTTCTTTTGGTGGTATTTGATCACCTCTGCATCATTTCTGATCGCCGCTATAAACAATTTTGCAAAAAAAAAAACAGTTTTTCTTACTTGCTAAAATACAAATCCAAAAAAAAAAAATAAAAAAACATTTTTTTCATCGGTTTTTGGGCGATTTATATTCTTCCTCATATTTTTGGTAAAAAAAATTGCAATCTGCGTTTATTGATTGGTTTGCGCAAAAGTTGCCACGTTTACAAATGATGAGAATTCATTTCTGGGTTTTTTATTTTTTTTTAAATTTTTTGCTAGTAATGGCGGTGATCTGCGATTTTTAGTGGTACTGCGATATTGCAGCGGACATGTCGGACCATTTTGACAGTTTTTTGGGACCAATGACATTTATACAGTGATCAGGAATGTAAATGTCCACTGATTATAAATGTCAGTGGCAGTGAAGGGGTTAACCTGCAGGGGGAGATCTAGGGGTTAACTGGGTTCCCTGGGTGTGTTCTAACTGTGAGGGGGCTGGACTGTTATGGACATAAAAGATCTAACTGATCCCAGTGACAGCGATCAGTAGATCTCCTATGTCCCCACTGACAGAGCGTGGAACCGCCATGTTTACATTGGCTGTTCCCTGTTCTTTTGCTGTGGCAGCTCATCGCGGCTCACCGGCGGACATCGGGTCCTCCCCAGAGCCGTGGGCACACTCCTCCGGAGTACGCCGGGCGTGCGTCTACCCCCTAGCTGCCACTCCGCAAATCGCCATTTATTGACAGCGATTTGCGGGACACGTCCACACTGCCGCAGTAAATATACTGCACGTGGTGTGGAAGTGGTTAAAAAACGCCTATTGATGCCAACGCTCATTAATGCCAATGCAAAACGCCAAAAACAATGCAGATTTTTTCCCTGACGTCGGGCCCGATGTTTTGCTTATTTTTTAACATACGCCCGTGTGTATGAGTATTTTAGTCAAAAGACTAAAATGGGACTAAAACTAAAACGCTATTTTGGTCAAAAGACTAAGACTAAAACTAATTTGAAATTTGATGTCAAAATTAGCACTGGTCTGTAGTGCATGTTCATACCTCAATACCATAAATAATGAAATATTAGATTTCTCACTCCAGCAACCAGTGACGTCACATCACGAGGCCGAGACGAAGCCCTAGCATTCAGAGCGGAGGAGGAACTGCTTCCTCCTTCACGCCTGGTCAATTTGGGCTCCACCCACCTCCCCCATCTTCTGTAGGCAGCGCGGCTCAGAGCCGGAGGGAAGGAAGGGAACATCCCTGAGTGTGAGCTGTCCACCTGCACCTGCCTGAGGTGAGGCAGCCTGTGTTCATGTGCTGGAGCACTTGAATAAAATGGTCAAGGTGTTAAATTAATTATTACATGATAGATATGCAGGAGATATCATTGCTAAACTGCTAAAAATGCTCTTTACCTGGCTGTAATGCTGACCCGTGGGTCTGAATGCTTTCTAAGCCAGAGCCTGTATGCACATCAGAACAGTTTAAGGAAAGTTAAAAATTCTTCTATTGGAACAACAGAGCCATGGCGCTGTCACTTTCAGAAAGAAAAGTCAGTAGTGGAAACCTCTGTAAACATAAAAACAGATTAGAAATTGCTAATGGCAGCTTGATGCTTGTATTAAGCTTTTCCATCTGGTTTCTCAAAAGTTTGCGTGCCTGCGCTTTATGTGATAATGACTAAGCCCCTCCCCTTCGTGACATTGTCAAAAAGGGGCGGAGCATGATGCCCCCCCCGAAAAAAGTTCTGCGGATGCCCATGCCCAGTAGCACAGTATCATTGGTTGTTGAGAAGTCATCAGCTGTGCTGCTAACAGCATCATGGCAAGCAATGACACACCTGCGGCGCCAGCCAGGGGATTCCTTTTATTACTCAAATAGAGCCATTGCCATATTTGGGTAATGACATCAGCAAGCATCCCGTGGCTGAATGGGGTCAAGTTTGAATAAATGGTCACTAGGAAGCCAGAGGCTACTGGGGTCTTAGCAACCACTAGTCCTGTGTGGAAAGCTGTCACATTCGTGAAAACTTCCCAGCACAAATGCCCCACTCTGAGCACTGGCGTCTCTCCGTATGGCAATCCAGGTTTCTTCCTATTTACCGCCAATTTGCTTATGTGCAAACTGGCCTCAATCTATCGCAAGCATAGCAACAGATTCCTAGAGCGGCAGATATAAGAACTACCTGAATCTGGGGCACATGTCAGTCGGATCTTCTACTAAAACTGCCATAAGGCTTTTCTTAATTAGGCGCAGTCCATGTTAATGGGGTCATTTCCCCAGAAAAGCGTTATAACTGCTTTATTGGACCCCCCCCAAAGGGTCTAACCTTTCCCCAGTCTATTCAAAATGTAGAAAATGTTTTGAATGGAATTTAGTTATATGGGCAATGACAACTGAAATACTAGAGGTCATCATATGCACCTATTCCTCTTCATTCTTGGTGGCCGTGGGCATCCAGCCATGCTCACATTATGACGTGTGAGCATCTCTCAATCTTAGAGTACTCTATGTCCAGCCTGTGTGATGATGCACCCAATGGAAGTGTGTAACCAACAGGTTGGGCTCATGGGAAATGGGCAGATTGATGTGGTTTATAGTTCTTTCTGAAGAAGACCAGTGGCATCGGACAGAGAAGGAAGCTGGGGGTAGAGCTGGAGTGTGGAGAGGGTAAGTACAGCTTTGGTGCTTTTTTATTCAATACAGGAGAGGAGAAGGAGCTCCACCTCCATTTGTAAAGGGGCTGTAACGGCAGTGATCTTTAGCAGATCTTTAGCAGGAACCCGTCCCACTGTCTCCTAATCATTACTAGAGATGGGGAGCTGCCTGACTTTGTGGTCACTGTGCTGGGCACACACAACTGGCACACTCTCAGCACAGAAACCTTGGTCCTCCTTGGGACGCATATGTGCGGCCTGTTGGCATCAAAGCCGATTCTCTTGGTTGCCATACATATGTGTAACATACAGTCGGTGTCAAGAGATTATTTTAGATATTACTTGGTAATACTGCTTCTGTTACTTGGCTGACACTGCAGGATTCTTAGAGAAGGCAGTACCTTGTTGTGCATATTACCCGATGCCAATGCTTACATACTTGGCTGATGCTGTCTTTTGGTTCTTGGTCTCACTGGAGCTTTGGACTTCTTGCAATGGCTGGTCACGGTTGTAGCAGCCTCTTTGTAGAGTCAATTTGGGCCTAATTACCTGATAGAGGTAAGAAAAGAAAAGCTAGGCTAAACATACTTTTCACCCATAATCACCATATAACATAACCATGGTGTGAGTTCAGAAAAAAAAGAATTCTGAGAAAAAAATGGCCACTATTTGTGGTATTTCCATTGATGGTATGATCCTTACAGCTGTGCTTTACCTCTGAAATGGTGGGGGTGTGCCAAATGTCTGCCCCGGGAGAACAGATAAATTGCACATTAGAATTAGAATTTCACACAGGACTGTTAAAGGTACACTCCAGCCAATATTAGAAGCTTGCCATTGAAATGCCTTCAGGGAGATCCTATGCTCTGTGATTCGGTATTTCTTTTTGACATTGCTGCAAAGCCTCAGTTCACCTTACTTCTGCTTGCAATGCTGGAGACGTGTTCCCAAACACACCCAATCTACAATTCTTCCAGTATCTCACATACAGAAAGAATCAGTACATAGATCAGCCTTTTCTCAACCAGGGTTCTGTGGAACTCTATGGTTCCTTCAGACGTTGTTAGGGGTTCTGTAATCAATGAGCAACCATTGACAAAAATTATCTTTTTAGCTATCTGTAAGGGAATGGATTGATCCTTCCCAAGGACCACATATGTAAGAAGTATTCTTACCACTTGCCTTCACAATAGCTTACCTTGAGCTGCAGATATAGAAATTATCAGCATTATCCTCCATGTTATAAAATTTTAGACAGGCTGACTTAGGCTTTCCATAGGTGGATCTATTTTTCTCGTTCAGCCGAAAAAAAAAGAATGGATTCCCCATCCACACAATCAACGAGGATAGAGGAATCCTCCTCACTTAGACATTGTAGTCTGACAGCAGGGACTCTCCACTTTCAGAATACACTGATCATCAGCTGTAGCCGCTGGTCAAGAAAAAATTTCCAACAACCCCATTAGAATGACTTCTGCTAAGCAGGGGTAACCACACATGATCTAAATTTGGTCGGTTCCCGTTGAACCATCCAAATTTCGATCCATCTATGGTCAGCTTTAGATATTCATCACAGAGAGAAATTTTCATAGCAAAGGTTTCGGAAAGCATAGCCAACCACCCCACATTTGAGGAGCTATGTGGATTCTGGCTGCAGTGCATTTCACAGACCTCAGATTTTGATCAGCTTTAGGCTAAATATAATGGAAGGTATGAAGATCTTTATGTGTTCTTATCCAGATGTGAGAAGCAAGCGGGAAGATGGGCAGTTTGCAATCTCTATCCTTTCAACTTGAGTGCTCTGTTCTTGACCCACACTTTTCGGTTGCTTTTGCCCAGGATAACTGAGTTCAAAATAAACACCCATCGTCCACATTTGCAGTGCATGTTTGCTGACCGCAAATGTCGGTGCACCTGGCGGTTCTGTGCCCGTGTTCCCTGCCCCCCCTGCCAGTTCTATCTTGTCATTCCTGGCACCACTTATGCCCGCTCCTCCTGTGTCACAGCTGGATACACACTGTCACTCTGTGTCTGTCAGTGGCCCCAGGGTGCATTACGGCCTCTATATGTGTACATGTACATTGACAATGTTCTGAGCCCATTGACACTGTCTCGGCTGTCTTTGGTGTGCTACAAATTAATCTTGCATAGTTACATAGTTAGTCTGGTTGAAAAAGGACACAAGTCCATCTAGTTCAACCAATAAAAGGGGAAAGAATGTTTTTTACAATCCTATATACTGTATACAGTCCTATTCTGACTACCAGAGTTTAAAAAAATGCCAAAGGTGCTACTGCAAAATCTTAGCAGGTGCTTTTTATACTTTATACATTCAGATGTTTATGGTGATAATTAAGATATTAATTCATTTAGATTTAGATTAAAGATAAATTGTGGTGTACCGTAAGACAATATTGTCTAAGTCAAGGGGTTTTCAATCTTATTGAGGCCAGGGCCCGGCAAATTCCATGCCCCAACAGAAACACACAAAATACATGTATACACAATAAAAGTATAGGAATACAAAATATGTATTGAAATTTTGGAAGGCTTTGAATGGGGATGGGTATCATTGCTGAGGGTTGGGATTGTACGTGGGGTAAGGGAGCTTTGCAGCAAACTAGGTGGCCTTGTAAGGGGTGAGGGTTCATGAGGGAATGGGGAGCAATTGTGGTGGTTGTTTTCCTGGTGGTGATTGGGGGTATGTTTAGGAGGCTGAGGACTTTGGAGGGGCACTGTGGGAGGACTGGAAGAAATTGCAGGGGCAATGGGTGCACTGGGGGACACTGTTGCAGGTGTGGGGGGCACTGTGAGGGCTCTGGACTCTCAATAGGCCTAAGGGCACTGTGAGAGGTTGAGAGGATCTGCAGATGGCTTGAGGTCCAGAAAGAAGGCTGCAGCCTGGCAGTGGGCCATGGTCTGGTGGTTTAGAACCACAGATCTAAATACAAGAAGCATGAATATTGTTTCATGAATTTTGGTGTGCTTTGTGTATTTCTTCCATATACATGCAGAGATCCAGTGTGAACCTTTACCTCTTTGCAGGAACTTCCTGTAATTAAAGCTGAACTCAAGCTTTTGCTACACTTTACATAGATGCCAAGATGGCAACGAACTATATTTCTCACCTTAGGCCTCGCACTCAGAGGGGCCTCACGACTGCCTAATTTGCCTAATGCATGTAGCGGGCGCCGCGGATCCCCATCCCGCTTGCTCTCCCCGTCGGCAAATGACAGTAGCAGGCCTGAGAAGGAGACTTCCTTCACCCCCCTGCTCGAGCCGCCGCTGAAAGACTCGAGGGCTCTCTGTGTGTTTCCGGCCCTCTCGCCCTCCCTCTCCTCCTCTCGGGAGCGGCTCTGGCTATGTTTCTTCCCCCTCCTTCTTATTGGCCAGGGAAAAAAAGAAACAAAAAGAAGCAGAGAGGAGGATCATGGGACATGTAGTCCTGAGGACTGGACATTGCAACACTAAGGGAAGAAACTGCAGACCCCAGCATGCCCAGCTGAAGAGGAGGGAGAGAGAGCCGGGAGAGAGCTTTTGGGAAAGTGCACCCAGGACTCCAGAGGGAGAGGATTGCGCTCATAGGACTCCAACAGAGAGAGAGAGAACCCGCTGCACTGCGCCACCAGAGGGACAGCCATGCAGCCTCGCACCATCCCTGGTGAAGAAAGGAATAGAGTCATTTTCAGAATACAGATCTGGGTGCTACCCAGCAGAGTCGCTACAGGCAACCCAGAGTGAGCTGACTCCTGGTCAGAGGAACCAATGTTGCTGTATCCCCGGGTCTGGTGAGAGGGTCAGTTGGCCATTATTTACTGCCATCCATAGAAACTGCCCACCCTGTTATTCTTTGGCCCTAATACTGCCTGCAGGCCCTATCCACAGCTACAGCATGCACCAGCGATTAGAGATGAAGATTTAGGACTAAGGCTTGGTTCACACTGGTGCAGGTGTCCCGCATCACACCTGACTCGCAGGCAGTTCACACTGCCCTATGTGAACCGCTGGGGGTGTCAATACAAAGTAAATGACACCCCCAGATCAGTTTGCATATCGCAGTGCGAACTGTCAATTCAGACTGGAACACCCATGTGATCCGATTCTGGTGAGAACCAAAAAAGGGTACTGTGCGAGTTTGTTCTGAATGCAATGCAAATTCAGCCATACAATTTGTATGGCTGAAATTGCATCGCACAGACATCACATGTGATTTGCACTGCAGTGTGGTGCGAATCACATGTAAGGTCGCACAGCACACTGGTGTGAACCCAGCTTAAAGACTGCCCTATTATTGTAGCGGCCCCAGGGTTATGGCCGACACTACCTTGAGGTGGCTTAAGCAGCCACCTCAGGGCGCCAGTATAGGGGGCGGTAAAATCCTAATCCCCAGCCACTTGCTGGTTATTCTGATTTTTACAATGCTGCATGTGTTTTTGCTATAGCAGCTGGGAGTGTGTGTACTTTATTAAAGCCAACCACTGCCACCATGTGCAACCCCCTTCACCATGTTTACCGGGCACCACTGTCCCACCTGCTGGCCCAGTGCTGTCATGGCGGGTGGCACTGGGAAGGGAGGTGGGAGCTTAGCAGACCTTTGCCCATTCAGCCACCCTCCTGTACACAGACCAGGAAGTGTCATGTATGATGTCGTCACTTCCTGGACCGGAGATAAGTAAACAAAAATCCTTGTACCGGCCCAGTTTGTGGTTGCCATTTAAAGGGGAACCCTACCTTCTCGGATTTCTGCGAGTGCACTCGAAACCCACTAGGAAACTGCTAATCCTTTAGACACGTTTAGAGTACAGTTGTGTTGCTAAATATTGATTCACCTATTCTCGTATTGCGTTTTCTGCTATTGATATAGAGCTGCTTTTATAGATATATTTGTTTACCTTTATTACCTGAGGACAGTTCTACTCTGCTTAGTGAGCTGCACTTTATTTGTCATTTATGCAAGTTCCTAATTATAGACAAATGGAGTCTACCACTACGCACGTAAACGTTTATTGCCTATATCCTACAGTAAGGTGAAAAGTACTATACGCTGGTGTTGCTACATGCGTCTGTAGTGATTCAGTCAATCAGGTGTGTCAAAGGGGCTGAGAATGCTCTTGGAGTGGAGGCGCAGAACAGGGAAACCAAAATTCCCAAGCGGCTCCTTCAGGGGTAGTGCTAGATGAGGGACAGGGGACCTTAATGCTGCTGTGCTCAGGCAGCGTTAAGAGATCTGTCTCACTTAAGCATGCCGAACATCTGATTTGCAGCACCTTATTTTAGAAGTGACAGGACATCTTAAAGCAGAGGTCCGCCAGGGAAAAAAAATTAAAAGTCAGCAGCTACACATACAATAGCTGCTGACTTTTAATAATAGGACACTTACCTGTCCTGGAGTCCAGCGATGTCGGCACCCTCTGCCGATCTTCGGATCAGGGGTCGTGTGCAGCCGCGTCCATTGCGGGTAAGGGAACACGGATGTGTAGCATTACAGCTTCACGCCGGGCACCTTACTGCGCATGCGCGAGGCTCCTCTGCGCTCTGCTATTGGCCAGGCGGCCAGTAGCAGAGCGAGCAGGGAGGAGGGAGCTGGGCTGCTGACGTCAGCGGCCGCGGTGGCCAGCCAGAGCTCCCGGATATGTGGAAAAGGACACCTGTCTAAAGGTGTCCTCCCCCCCCCACAGGTGTCCCCCCCCCCCCAAAAAGGTGCCAAATGTGACACCTGAGGGGGGGAGGAATCCAACCAGCGGAAGTTCCACTTTTGGGTGGAACTCCGCTTTAATGCCACTGTGCGCAGGAAACGTTAAGAGCCCTTTCACACTCACCTTTTGCGTAACGTAAGGCTCCTGGAGTTCCGCCCGCCAGCAAATAAGGAGTGATGTTGCGTCCATGCACATCACCCCTCCCATCCACCACATGAGGATCTCAATCTGGGAAGGCCTGCTGCGTTGCTGAAGGGCATCATTGGGGCCTCATGTCTAAGTTTTGCCTAAGGCCTCACAAATCCTAGAGCCGCCTCTGAGTCTGTGGCTACATAGCATAACTGTGTTCTGGGTTCGAACCAAGACTTCCTGTCTTATACCCGGAACACAGTAGAGTCTATCTGATTTGCACTCAGCCAATCAGAGAAAGCGATGGATTCTAGCAATGAATACAAAGTTTCCTCTGATTGGCTGAGTCAGGTGGGCTGATGAGGTCATCACTAGTCTCACAAAGTAAAATCTGGGATTGCAAAGGTATTTGGTGCAAACAATATGGATTTATATCCTTTGTAGCTGTTGAGGAATATATTTAAAAGAGAGGTTTGGGAAGCGGAAAGAAAAAAACATATATACTCACCTAGGTGGCTGCAGCACTGATCCCAGCTGCAGCTGTCCCCTGCCAAGCCGATGCAGGGGTGATGCAGAAAGCTGAGCTGTGGGAGGGGCCAAGCAGCTCCACCCACTACAGGCTGCCTGTGGAAAACTACTGGAGAGGGCAGAGACAAGACCAGTCGCCCTGCACAAGATGAAAGACCGGTCTTTATTACAGGAAGCTCCTGCACACTGAGGTAGTTTCACACTGGACTACTGCACAGATCTGGTAAAAAAAAAGGCAAATGTACAGTTAGGCTTTAAAGTATTATTCAAACTTTAACCTAGACTTTCCCTGTCCTATTACAGACAGTCCTCAGTCGATGTGGTCTCCTCAGTACCTACCTTATTTGCTTGGAAATCGTCATGTATACTGTATCTCACTTTGATGGAGTAGGCATCCCATGAATCCTTGTGTGCCATGTGGACTCCAAGCTGTAAGTGTTGGTGTGCTGTGTGTCAGGAAGTCAGCACATTCATCCTAGGGCAACAATGCTGCTTAGGGAGTCACTCAGGGAGCGTTGTCACCCTAGGACTGGAAGTTAAAAAAACTGGCAGGAGAACCAATTAAAAATAATTAAATCGGGCGCAAAGAAGATTGAAAGAATGACATATATGTACAGTTATAATACTGTTTTTATCTTTAGATTTAGTTACACTTTAGGAGAATAACACCACTATTTTATTTTTATTTATTTCAGGTACTTATATAGCGCTGTCAATTTACACAGCGCTTCACATATATATTGTACATTCACATCAGTCCCTACTCTTAAGGAGCTTACAATCTAAGGTCCCTAACTCACATTCATACTAGGGCCAATTTAGACAGGATCTAATTTACCTACCGACATGTCTTTGGAGTGTGGGAGGAAACCGGAGTACCCAGATTAAACGCACGCAGGCACAGGGAGAACATGCAAACTCGTGGTTGGGATTCGAACCAGCGACCCTTTTGCTGCCAGGCAAAAGTGCTATCCACTTCACCACTGTGCCGCCCGCACTAGGCTCTTTTGTATATTAAATGGTTCCATATCATACTCCTATTGTACTGTAGTTGTATTACAGATAGGTGTGTCTGTGCCTCTGATTTCCATCAATATGTAAGCAGGTTGAAATAGCCAGTTAGGTGCGGGAGGGTAGTAGTTAATGCCTTTCCCGGTTCTTTGGTCTTTTTGGCGGTTTCTTCTCTGGGTCCAGCTCATTAATCCTGTGATATAAATATGGGACAGTGACCTGGTACAGAGAGCCCCTGAGAGAGCTGGCTAGGGTCGGTTCGAGTTTGAGTTACCTCCAAAAGCATGTTCCTGACAAAGGCCTAGTGGAGAGCTGAGACCGATGCCCGTAAGGCAGAGAGATGGCAAACGACACCCGTGAGGAGCAGAAGGATGTTGCTTATCACCATTGGGATGTAAAGTCATCAGAACCTGGGGTTCGCCCCAAATACAGCAGCCCTGGAGGAATGCCTTTGAGGGACTGTATTGCAGGAATACTACCTTTGCAATTATGCCGGGGCAGCACACAGCCTGGTTAGAGTAGGGAAGAAATATGTCTGTGAATGTTGGACTCTGTAATTATCTTTTGCACTTTTCTAAGTAAAGCGTTTGAAACGTTGTTCTTGCCTGGTCTGAAGTTAGTGAAAGGGGTGTAATGCTAGTAACCGGTGGCACAACATAGTCTACCGAGTGGTTCTTAAAGCGGAGGTCTGCCAGGGAAAACAAAAATTAAAAGTCAGCAGCTACAAATACAGTAGCTGCTGACTTTTAATAATAGGACACTTACCTGTCCTGGGGTCCAGCGATGTCTGCACCCGCCGCTGATCTTCAGATCGGGGGACAGGTGCAGCCACCTCCATTGCGAGTAAGGGAACCCGGACATGTAGCATTACGGCTTCACGCCGGGCACCTTACTGCGTATCCGCGAGGCTCTGCTATTGGCCAGGTGGCCAGTAGCAGAGCGAGCAAGGAGGAGGGAGCCGGGCTGCTGACGTCAGCGGCCGCAGCGGCCGGCCAGAGCTCTCGGATGTGTGGAAAAGGACACCTGTCTAAAGACAGGTGTCCTCTTCCCCCTCACCCCGAAAGGTGCCAAATGTGACACCTGAGGGGGGGAGAAATCCAACCAGCGGAAGTTCCACTTTTGAATGGAACTCCACTTTAAAGACATTGGGGTATGAAGACATCGGTGCAGAGTGGAGCAGCGTAAAGAAACAAGTTGTTGCCTAGGTCAATGGATGTTTTACAGCAGCCTGTCGATAGCGTGTACCTGTTATAGGTGGAGCAGTGAGGGAGATGTTGTCGGCACTCCTTCTACCAGCGGTCTGTCTCCCAGAGCAGTGGGAGCGGATTCACTCCACAGAGGTCTAAAACCTGTACAGAGGTGCAGAAGCTCAAGAGTTAAATCAAGTGCACGTGGAGCCCACACAGGGTGCACGACGGGGCCCACTCTGCTACTGGAGAATGGTAGTGGAAACCACTGGACAGGTGGATGTGAACAAGTCCCTCCATCAAGTTACTGGGAAGATGAGTATTCCTCCATGGCAGCCTCAACCTTGTCCCAGGGAATTGATGAAAATGGCACGAATTAAAGATACCCCGTGTGTAGTAAAAGGGACCCTGTATGAGGTGCCTAGCATAGCCAGAAGAACCCACACCGGGGTAGGCCTCTCATGTGACCTCTGCTTAGTGCCCATCAAGGAGGGAAACATGGAGGACGTGAAAAACAACCACCACCCTACCCTCCACAACCCCTTACAAATAGATCCAGTAATCAGAATTTGTGGTGTAACTACCCTTCCTCCTCAGCACAGTGTTGCTGATCAGGTCACAACCAGGTTAGGACAACCTGATCCCAGGGTGCAGTTAGATCGTCCTCTATTCCGATATGGGTGTGCCATGATGTATTGGAGGGGGCCAGATTCTGGCATGTATTGTTCTGCATCTGTCTGGAAAAGAGGTGAAAACTGGTTATATTTGGTCATTTCAACAGCTACTAATTTTAAAACCGTGTCTTGGATTTCTGCCATTAAATTAATATCTCTCTTCTCATTTTTTTTTGTAATAAATGCTGATATGTGATCACCTTTTGTTTCAAGAAGGCAATGCTGTTCCTAATACAGTTGGTTATGTTGTTTTTTTTTAACTCATTTTTTGGTGGAGTGTGTT
Organism: Glandirana rugosa; assembly: GCA_018402905.1. Taxonomy (NCBI): domain Eukaryota; kingdom Metazoa; phylum Chordata; class Amphibia; order Anura; family Ranidae; genus Glandirana; species Glandirana rugosa. The sequence continues at coordinate 490,819 of BLSH010123456.1, read as the reverse complement.
GTTTTACCATGTTATTATGTTATTTTTTACCCTATGCACTTCCATGTGCTTATCCCAACCTCCGGCAACCTGCCACCTAATTAGCTTCTGCATGGATTTCCATCTCTTTCTCTCCTTCCTCTTTCCTCCTTTCCTCTCCTTCCACTGTTTCTCCTCTCAGTCGTCTTTGTATGTCTCCCCCTCCAGTTCAGTGTCCTTCCCCCATTCCATTCTGTGTCCTCTCTCACCCTCCCCTCCAGCATGTCTCTGCACCCTCCCGTTTTTCTCTCTCTGCTCTACAGTGCTCCCAGGCCTTCTAACATTCCTCAGTGTCTGGCCGTGGCTGGCTCTATGCCCAGGATGGGGGTGGCGCAAGGGGGGGGGCACGCCTTTATCCCCACATGGCACTAACTGGGTGACCCTCCCTTTTCCAGATTCCCTTAGGAGAGGGGGGGGGGGCATCTCACATCTCAAAAAAAGAGGGGGGATCCTAGACCCCCCCACACCCCTTATCCATCAGGAAACCACACGTGGCATTTGGTAGCACCCTTTCCCTGGCAGATCCACACAAGCATCTTTAACCCTTGCTTCCCTGTTGGACTGATTGCACTTGATACTGCAGGGAGATGCTTTGTAGATCTGTGAAAAGGAAAAGGTTAATGATGCAATGCTCTGCAGATGTCTGATGTGAGTAAAGCTGTCTAGGCTGTTTCTAATTCTCTTCTTCTCTCCAAGGACAGCTGGGGGTGCTCTGGGTGTAGCTGGTGACCATGCACTCACTGGACGAGCCCCTGGATCTGAAGCTCAGTATATCTAAGCTGCGGGCAGCACGAGAAAAGAGAGATCGGAGTGGAGGGAGCCCCAGGAAACGCACTGTGCACCATGAGCTGATGATACGTGATGATGGAACAACTGTTGTTACTCCCATCTGCTCCTCACCCCCACCAGGTGATTCCCTTTTACCCTTACCCCATCAGGCAATTTGTCCATATCCTCACCCCCACAAATGCTTCCCCTTTATCCTAACCCTCACAGTGATCCCACTATACCCTCACCCATACCAGGTGAGCCCACTATATCTTTACCCCTATCAGGTGAGCCTACTATGCCCTCACCCCTACCAGGTGTGCCGACTATATCCTTACCCCTACTAGGTGTGCCCACTATATTCTTACCTCTACCAGGTGATCCAACTATACGTTTACCGCTACCGGGTAATTCCACTATACCCTCACCCCTACAGGTGATCCCACCATATCCTTACCCCTACCAGGTGAGCCTACTATGCCCTCACCCCTACCAGGTCTGCCCACTGCCCACTATATCTTTATCCCTACTAGGTGTGCCCACTATATCATTACCTCTACCAGGTGAGCCCACTATATTCTTACCTCTACCACGTGATCCCACTTTACCCTCACCCCTACCAGGTGATCCCACTATAGCCTTACCCCTACCAGGTGAACCTAACATACCATTACCCCTACCAGGTGACCCCACTATATCTTTACCCCTACCAGATGATCCTACTATATCCTTACCCCTACCCGGTGATTCCACTATAGCCTTACCCCTACCAGGTGAGCCTACTATGCCCTCACCCCTACTTGGTGTGCCCACTGCCCACTATATCTTTATCCCTACTAGGTGTGCCCACTATATCCTTAATTCTACCACGTGATCCCACTTTACCCTCACCCCTACTAGGTGATCCCACTATAGCCTTATCCCTACCGGTTGAGCCTACCATACCATTACCCCTACCAGGTGACCCCACTATATCTTTACCCATACCAGATGATCCTACTATATCCTTACCCCTACCAGGTGAATCCACTATATCCTTACCCCTACCAGGCAAGCCCAACCATATCCTTACCCCTACCAGACGACCCTACTATATCCTCACCCCCACCTTCTTTGTCCTCACTCATACTAAATGATCCCAGTCCACCCTTATCCTTACCAGTTAATTTCACTATATATTTACCCCTAGCAGGTGAGCCCACTATATCCTTATCCCTACCAGATGATCCTACTATATCCTCACCCCCACCTGCTTTGTCCTCACTTGTACCACATGATCCCCCTATACTCTCATCCCTATCAGGTGATTCTTCTATAACCTTGCCTCAACCAGGTGATCACTTTATATCCTCAGCCCCTACCAAGTGATCCGTCTAAATCAGTCTTTCTCAAATTTTTTACTATAGAATAACTCTTGAAATAATTTTTACATCCAAACAACCCCTATATCACCCTCTTCCTCTATATGACAAAATAGTTTGCCATAATGATCAATAAATGAAACAAATAAATAATGGTTAATAAAGAAATGTATTAGGGGATGGATAGATGGCACTGAAGCTTTGAGGTGATGATGGATGACAGGTTGAATTTATAATAATGACAATGGTATGCTGATGGTACCCCTGTGGGGCAACCAGATAAGAGCTAGATACCTTCCACCAAATAGTCCGAAATTGAAGTTTTTCCAAACAAATATTAGTTCAAACTCCAACACGTGTCAGGGGCCAGACATCCCCCTTCATCAGGGTTTTTGAAGAGCAACCCAGCAAACAGTCCATTTACACCAACTGCTGAATGTTTCTGTGTTAATACACTATTCTCAAAAAAACTGTTATCTATAAGTCTTCACATTTTGAGCCTATATCTTCACAAGCCCTGATGTCATGTATAGACCCCGAAATGTGTTTATACTATGTTTATGTTCAGAATAAACGTAATTTTGGACTCAAATATTTCAGTGTGACGCTTCAATCCCAGATCCAAGTAGAGAACTGCAAACAGTGAAAAGTAAAAGTTTAGATGTTAGATGAAGGCAGGATAGGCTTCCCTGAAGAGATGAGTTTTCATGGATGGCCGAATGGCAGACAGAGTAGGAGATAGCTGGACAGATTGGGGTACGGAGTTCCCATGCTGCATGGGAGAGGTTCTGGAAAAATGCTGCGGGCGAGTATTGGAGGAGGTGATAAGGAGGCTATGATAAGAAAATCATGGGAGAAGTAAAGAGGACAGTTGGGCTAATTGTGAGACTAGGTTGTGTAGATCAATCAGGGCAGAGCCGTGGATTGGCATAGATAGGAACTCTCCAGCTTTCCTCTGCAGACTCATCAAAGGCTAGCCAATTTGCTTACCAGTTCTTCAGACTGTAGAGAGTTCCCTCCACCTCAGTTGGTGATTATCAGATTGAAGCAGTGACATCGCTACTCTTGTCACATAGCAGGAACTGTATGAAAAGAGCAGGGTGTGATCGTGGGGCAAACTCGATGAAGGAAAGACCTGAATAATAAGCCCTTAGATTTGTTTCAGCACATTAAGCAACGTTTCTGCCTCTCTCATACAAGCACATTCATTTGACTTTTGTCTTTTTAAAAACAGTGCAAGTATAGGAAAGTATCTGCTCATCCTGCCAGAAATCCAGTGTGTGTCTAGCTTCCCCTAGGGAGATGACAACACAGTGCATCTTCTACTCTGAGATCCCAAGCAGTGTTGTCAGTCATGCCCCATCCTCCTCTACTGCACTACAGAACAGACGTGGAGAGGAGGAGGTATTCTGAAGTCAAATAGGAGAGAACAAAGGTAGGGCTGACAATGCCGCTTGGAATTTCAGTGCAGCTTTGGCAGCATTGCTGGCTCAGACAGGAAGATATGTCTGAGCCCTTTGACCTTTTTGATCCTGGAGCTATCTCTATCACCCGCAAGCCCATTTTCTTTCTCATGAACCCTGTTGCCACACACCACTAACACCTCTCTGCTTTGATTTCCTCAGGGTACCTGGCTCGTTTTCGGGATGGGGACAGCTCCCCTTTTTCTTCTCCTCCAGTGGTGGACCTTAGCCTCTCCCCACCTTCTGAGATGGACTCCCCCAGCCGTGCATCCTTATCCCCAGAGAGGATGATGGGAGGGGATAACATACTGGTAAGTCGCAGTCTCATTTCTGTTGTGTAGTACATTAATGTCATATAGGGAAACCTTCTGTATTTCCACTATGTCCCATTGTGCAATAGTTTTTTCAGTAGATAGATAGACCTACATTGTAGAATAAGACGATCCCAGAAAAATCTTGCTTGGTTTTCATTATATTGAATTTCTCCTACTATGGTGTCAGCCATGATTTGTGATGAAAATATCTTACAATCATAACTGATTAGATAGTAAAACCATACAAGTTATGGTGAGAAGTAAAACCATGCAAGTTATGGTGAGAAGTAAAACCATACACGTTATGGTGAGAAGTAAAACCATGCAAGTTATGGTGAGAAGTAAAACCATACGTGTTATGGTGAGAAGTAAAACCATGCAAGTTATGGTGAGAAGTAAAACCATGCAAGTTATGGTGAGAAGTAAAACCATACAAGTTATGGTGAGAAGTAAAACCATGCAAGTTATGGTGAGAAGTAAAACCATACACGTTATGGTGAGAAGTAAAACCATACACGTTATGGTGAGAAGTAAAACCATGCGAGTTATGGTGAGAAGTAAAACCATGCGAGTTATGGTGAGAAGTAAAACCATGCGAGTTATGGTGAGAAGTAAAACCATGCGAGTTATGGTGAGAAGTAAAACCATACGAGTTATGGTGGGAAGTAAAACCATACGAGTTATGGTGAGAAGTAAAACCATACGAGTTATGGTGGGGAGTAAAACCATACGAGTTATGGTGAGAAGTAAAACCATACGAGTTATGGTGGGAAGTAAAACCATACGAGTTATGGTGGGAAGTAAAACCATACGAGTTATGGTGGGGAGTAAAACCATGCGAGTTATGGTGAGAAGTAAAACCATACGAGTTATGGTGAGAAGTAAAACCATACGAGTTATGGTGGGGAGTAAAACCATACGCGTTATGGTGGGGAGTAAAACCATGCGAGTTATGGTGAGAAGTAAAACCATACGAGTTATGGTGGGAAGTAAAACCATACGAGTTATGGTGGGAAGTAAAACCATACGAGTTATGGTGAGAAGGGACTAAAGGAATGAAAAGGCCTTGCAACTGAATTTGTGAGTAGCGCAGTAAAGATTTCTTATAACAGAAGCTATTCGCATGTCTTGTTCCATCACTTATCCCAGATAGATATAAGAGGATTATAACTCCTTTTGGGACAATGGGCAGAGCTATGCAAATCATTACTTTGTTCCCCAGTCAGCCAGATGCACATCCAGAACTTCTGGTGTATAGTGCAAATATAGCTTAATATATTATATAACAGCCCTTTTCAAGCAGGGTGCCTTCAGGTTTCTTCCTGA
>BLSH010123456.1:440802-474357 GCA_018402905.1 Glandirana rugosa | reverse complement strand
TAAGTAAAATTCCAATCACATCCTTGGGTGACAATTTAGCCCCATGAAACGTCGTCAGTCACCCGAATTGGGAAACTCCTGGTATTCTAATTACAGTAGTTATATTTTTATTAAAATAAAAAAGGGAAATTCTTACATAAAATTGTTATTTATTTTGGTAAACGTGTAATAAAAAAAAAATTAAGCATGTGAAGTCAACGACATTGATCGTTAAAGTACTTTATTGACCGTTTTTCGATCTAGGTAAACAACTCTTGATTATAAAACTGAGTTTGGTTTTTTTTTTCATAAGAATTCAAGAATTAGTCTACTATGTCCGTTAATTTTTTGTACCCTGTTTTTTGGTTTGAGTCAAAATATTAGTTCTCAACAAATGGATCTAGCTTTTTGCCAGTTATTTCATGAAATTGCTAGTTACAGCAACTGAAGTGTACGAATTAAAAAAAAAATAATGTGCAAATGGTTTTATTTATTGTTAAAATACATTCTTAAAGGGAAAAAATAAAATTATTTTTATATTGATGACATTAATCTTATGGTCCTCAAAGGGTTAAGCCCACTGACTGCTGCAAAGTACCCCGATTTAACAGTGGGTTCCTACACTAACCTTAAAATGAATGATCCTATCTCTTAAACCATGGAAGCAAACGCTTCTCTTTATGGGAGACCAGAGGAATCATCCCATGGGTCAGGTGGACACTGATTGGGGGGAATTAAGGGGTTCACCAGCCAAAAAGGTCTGGTCAGGACCTTAGCATACAAAAAGATACATATTTGGGGGAACACCCTATCAAACGCATGGTGCTGCTTGCTTTTCAAGCAGCACCATGCGTTTAATAGGGTGTTCCCCCCAAATATGTGTCTTTAGGTTTCCCAGGTATTTCTAGATGTTTTCTTATTTTCATATTACTCAAACTGTTTTAGCAAAAGCCTTTTCACATTTAAGTATAGGTTTATACATTAAATTACTATCATGTGGAGAAATATACAGGTCATTGCAAATCTCTGCTTTGAATTCAATTTTTTTGGCTATTGTATAAATATGTTGGTATTAATATGACCTGAGTCACCAGCCAGAACAAATATGAGGCACTGTTCACATCTGAAGATTTTTGTTCTGTGCATTAGAAAAAACTGCTGCTTGCTGCATCTTTGATGTGGTTTTAAGCAGAACACCCATTACATAAAGATTAACTGAAATGCATGCAAAATGTGCAATGTACATACACTGCGCCACACTTGCAGATGAGAATGGGGTTTCAAAGCACAAGCTTACATTTTCAAATATCTCCTAGACTCCCTCCCTAGCCTCCTCAACACTTCAGGTCTTCCACCCCCACCTGCAGGTCTGTACTACACCGCCCAAAAGCTTTTGGCTTCCTGCACTGACTAGGGCCTGTGCCAGACTGAACACCCTTCTGCCCTTCCTGGAAACTTGCATGGGATGTTGCTCCTGCAATACAGGTATGTCCTATTCAAGTCTATGAGATGTCAGTGCACAAGTGCGGGCAGCCCGGCACTAGATTTTACCAGCTGGGCTGCAAATAGTGCAGAAAGCCGCAGCTGTCACAGGAGGTAACTATGGACCTGTGCGGGAAAGAGGGAATTGAGATGGGGCTAAAGAGGACGACTGGGAGATATTTAAAAAAAAAAAAGTGTACTTCACATATGTCGAACACGAGGCCTATGGACCAAAACTGGCCCACCAGGCCTGGTCATGTAGCCATGTCGCCCTCTCTCCCATTTTTGCAGCTGGAACATGGGGGAACTCCATTCTGCCACTTCTGGCTCCTACTCCCCACTCTCACTTGTAAACACAGAAGCCTGCCACCCGTGATTTACATATCAATGCAGCCTGCCACCTGTAATTGCAACCTGCAATTTACATATCAATCATGTGTGCACACACAGAGCAGGGCTGGCCACGTTAATGACTTACTGAGCTGAGCCTATCTTAAGGTAAGGGCCTTGAGCTGCAGCTCCAATAGCCCCTATGTTAATCCGGCCCTGCCAGCCAAGAAAAATCTTGACTAGTCGTATGCGCATGCACTTGTCAAAGTTAATCCAGCAGTAGAGTTTTTAATCTATGAAAATGTAGACACTGACATGCTACTCTAACAAAAGCCGAGTTCGAAATTAGTTGAACCATCCATGAAGGTGCCATCATATGGTCAGAGGAGTGGTTTTTATACTACAAAGGAAAGACATTCTTCAGGTGTAAGGCTGGCATTAGAAGTATAAAGCCAGGCACATTTTCAGGAGTCCATCAGTAGCAGCCTACATACTTCTCTCTTGGCAGGTATACTTTAAGGTGGTCATAGATGGACAGATATGTCACTGATGAGTGGTGATAAATCTGCTTGTCCTTGCTGAAATCACATCACCCAGTGACTTTCTCTCTCCCTTCAGATGATTTCCATTTCTGGCATGCAGTCCATAAAAAATGTTCCTCATTGAGAAAATGTGTAAATGATTTACCAAACTACGAGGGTTCTTCAAAAAGTTTCCACACTATTTTATATTTAATACAGTAAAAAAAAAGTGAGTAAACTTTTTAAAGACCTCTCGTACAAATACCTCAATGGTAATTCCAGCATAGGGAGGAAACTATGCATTTTCAGGGAGCTTAAGAAGACATGTGGTCACTTATTGAAAATGGAGGAGAAGCGGTTTAACCTTTAACTGTGTAGGGGGTTCTTTACTGTCAGTAAGGAAGTGGAACTCCCCTCACAATCAGTGGTGTCTGCTGTTTTAAAAACCTCCTAGATGGGCACAACTATCAGTCCGTCCCCACATGCCTTGACTCTGAACTGTCCTTTCAGGCCCACATCCAAACCCTGTCCAAATCTTGCCGTCTTAACCTCTGCAACATCTCTAGAATACGCTCCTTTTAACCAAAAACACCACTGAGCTTCTAATTCAGTCCTTGGTTATCTCTCGCCTCGACTACTGCAACTCCCTCCTCATTGGCTTACCTTTACATAGGCTATCCCCCCTTCAGTCCATCATGAATGCTGCTGCAAGACTCATCCACCTTACCAACCATTCAGTGTCCTCCACCCCTCTCTGCCAATCCCTCCTCTGTCTTCCCATTGCCCAACGCATTACATTAAAGTACTAACAATAATTTACAAAGCCATCCACAACTCTGCTGCCCCCACTTACATGCCTAGTCTGATCTCAAAATATCAACCAAGCCACTCTCTTCGGTCCTCCCAAGTCCTCCTGCTCCCTTGTCACCTCCTCCCATGCTCACCTCCAGGATTTCTCTAGAGCCTCGCCCATCCTTTGGAACTCCCTACCGCAATCTGTCTGACTGTGTCCTAATCTATATATATTTAAACAATCCCTGAAAACCCTTCTCTTTAAAGAAGCCTATCCTGTCTCTTACTAATACACTGTTTTACTTTCTCCATTGGCTCATCCCCTACAGCTATTATCTTTTGTATCAATTGACCATCCCTCTAAGGCTCTGTTCACACTGGGGCGGCTTCAAAGTCGCCCGACTCTGAAGCCGCCCCGCACAGCGCAACTTCAGCGTGGCTTGCAAAGGACTTCTTTAATAGAAATCAATGCAAACCATTCCAAAGTCGCCCCCAAGTAGTGCAGAACCCTTTTTCTAAGTTGTAGTGACTTGAGTCACTCCGAGTAGAACGGTTCAGTTTCACTGAATGGAGCATTACTTAGTCGCCTGACAAGTCACCCCAGTGGGAACCGACACTTAGAGTGTAAGCTCTAATGATCAGGGCCCTCTGATTCCTCTTGTACCAAATTGTATTGTAACTGTACCGTCTGCATTCATTTTGTTAAAGAGGAAGTAAACCCAGATTGGGTTTACTTCCTCTACATACCCCTGTAAATTAGAAGCCTAATGGGCTACTATGCATCGCATAGTAGCCCATTATGTGCCACTTACCTGCAAACTAAGCCAGCAACGTCCAGCGCTGTCCCCTGTGCTGGCGGCGTCCATCTTCAGCCCCTCTTCCTTCCGAGGCCGCGATCTCCGGCTGTGACTGGCTGGAGTCGCGTGACGTCACCCCCACGCATGCGCGCGGGAGCCGCCAGTCACGGCACGGTCTCAGTGGAGAAATGGTACAGAGGCCGTTTCTTCATTGCACAAGTGCCGACATGACGTCAGCACATGCAGAACACTGCATATCTCCTAAACCGTGCAGGTTTAGGAGATATGCAGGGCACCTACAGGTAAGCCTGATCATAGGCTTACCTGTAGGTTACAGTGGTTGTCACAGGTTGACAACCACTTTAAGCGCTGTGCAAACTGTTGGCGCTATATAAATCCTGTATTATAATAATAATAATGATAATCTTCGTGAGCACAATATACAGGGATATAGGAAATGATATTGGCATAAACACACAAACACTCACCTACACAGGAAGAACTAGATGGATCTTCAATCTTACTAACCATGTAACTATGTAACATGGTCAGCTAAGTGAGATGAAATCTCTAAGAAGCCTTCAAGGGTTCTAATTCTTCCCACTTTACTGAAAAATAAAAAAGAAAGAGTTTTAGTTGGACATACACTCACATTTGTAACAATCTGTAGAATCTACTTTACGTTTGCAAAGAGGTATGTATTGTGTAAGGACTTCTTAATTCAGGGCTTGACAAATTTGCTTTGAATCTAGGAGCCATCTAAAAAAGTTAGGAGCCATTTTTTTTTGTGTAATGTGGGTTGTCAGCGCCCCCGGGGTAAGGCAAGTAAATTGCAGCCCCCTAACCCTAACTTACTCACAGCGGAGCAGCCAGTCAATAACTCCAACGTAACACCGTTACATCAGGGTTATAGGCTGGCCAGAAAGAGTGACACTAAAAACCTGTTATGGGGGAAACTCCTTATTATGCCGAATGCATGGTGACTGCGGCATGTAAAACGCCCTCATCTGCTGCTTAATGCAGCTTAAGGGGGGCCATTGGTGGGGCCAAAAACATGTCTCTACTGCACATTTTTACCACCCAACTGCACATCTAAACGAAGCCATAAAATACAAAAAAAAAGGTGGAAGAAGTATTCCAGTGCTGCTGATCTTCTGCTGCCTCTTTACAGCCACTTCCTGCCTACGTGTGCATCCCCCATGGACACTATTCATTGGTCTGGTGAGTTTCCGGTCACCATGAAATACTGGAGCCCAGCTGCACATAAAGAGTAGTAATGGTTGATGGTACACAGGGCTTTATCACAATTTTGTTGCTAAAATAAAGATCACGATTCTTGCGGTGTAACATCATCTTACACATTATACAAAAAAAAATGGGCTAACTTTACTGTCTAGTTTTTTTTTTTTTTATTCATTAATCAGTTAAAGACCGGTTCACGTACATTTACTGCTGCAGAGTGGCAGCCTAACGCAAATCGCCGTCTATAAACGGCCCCTGAGTGGGGCTGCGGGTCGGTCCGCCCGCGACCTTCTGATACAGCAGAAAAGCAAGGAACCACCAATGTAAACATGGCGGTTCCCTGCTATGTCAGGTGGCATAACAGAGATCTACTGATCCCTGTACTCGGGATCAGTTAGATCTGTTATGCCCCTGGCAGCCCAGTCCCCGTGCAGTTGGAACACGCCTAGGGAACACAGTAAACCCTTAGATTGCCCCCTGCAGGTTAACCTCTTCACTGCCAGTGACATTTATACAGTAATCAGTGAATATTTAAAAATCTGATTGCTGTATAAATGTCAATGGTCACAAAAAAGTGTCAAAAATGTTCGATCTGTGCAATGTCACAGTTCTGATAAAAATCGCAGATCGCCGCCATTACCAGTAAAAAAAAAATGAAAAAAAAAATAGTAAAAACGGCATAAATTAATTCTCATGGTTTGTAAATGTGGCAACTTTTGTGCAAACCAATCAGTATACGCTACGCCGATTGTGATTTTTTTTACCTCAGATATGTAGAAGAACATATAACAGCCTAAACCGATGAATACAATTTTTTTTTTATATATATTTTTTGACTATGTATTATAGCAAAAAGTAAAAAATATTGTTTTTTTTTTCAAAATTGTCGCTCTTTGTTTGTTTATAGCGGTGATCAGAAGTGACGCAGAGGTGATCAAATACCACCAAAAGAAAGTTCTATTTGTGGGGAAAAAGTACGTCAATTTCATTTGGGTGCAGTGTCGCACGACCGCTCATTGTCATTTAAAGCGTCGCAGTGCCGAATCGCAAAAAGTGCTCTGGTCCTAAAGTGGGAAACCCTTCTAGGGCTGAAGTGGTTAAAGTGTATTTTTTCCAAAAAGTTGCGTTTGAAAGAACACAACTTAAACACGGCGGTTCCCCGCCCTGTCAGTGGGGCATGAGAGATCTACTGATCCCTGTCACTGGGATCAGTTAGATCTCTCATGCCCATGTTAGCCCAACTCCCCCACAGTAAGAACACACCCAGGGAACACTATTAACCCCTTCACTGCCCCCTGCAGGTTAACCCCTTCATTGCCAATGACATTTATACAGTAATCAGTGGACATTTAAATTTCTGATCGCTGAATAAATGTCATTGGTCCCAAAAAAGTGTCAAAATGTTCCGACATGTCCGCCCCAATATCGCATTACCACTAAAAATCGCAGATCGCCGCCATTACTAGTAAAAAAATTAAAAAAAAATAAAAACCCCAGAAATGAATTCTCACCATCCGTAAACGCGGCCACTTTTGCGCAAACCAATCAATAAACGCCGATTGCAATTTTTTTTATCGCAAATATGAGGAAGAATATAAATCGGCCAAAAACGGTGAAAAAAAATGTTTTTTTATATATTTTTTTTGGATTTGAATTTTAGCAAAAAGTAAGAAATTTGGGTTTTTTTGCAAAATGGTCCCTCTTCTTTTGTTTATAGCGGCGAACAGAAATGACGCAGAGGCGATCAAATACCACCAAAAGAAAGCTCTATTTGTGGGAAAAAAAGGACGCAAATTTTGTTTGGGTACAACGTCGCACGACCGCGCAATTGTCAGTTTAAGCAACGCAGCGCCGAATCGCAAAAAGTGCTCTGGTCCTAAAGTGGGAAATTCTTCCGGGGCTGAAGTGGTTAAGTGGTTAAACTGACCATCTACAGATCGGAGTTCATTTGTTTGATAAAAGGACAAACAGATACTTTGTTTCTACTTAAAGAATAACAAATATCCAGGCAGCCTGCCAAGTTTAAAGGAGAAGTATGGCCTGAGCTCGTTTGGCTGTACCTCTCCTATGGGTCACAGGACTGCAATACGTTTTGCACTCCTGTGACCCGTTTTCAGCAGAGAGCGGACTAAAGTCCACTCTCTGCTGGCATCACAGGAGTCGGGACAGAAACCGCGTCATCACGACTCAAGGAGTCGGGATCTGCCAGGTGCCTGGACCGACAGCCGTCTCAGCCAATTAGCGAGCCACTGAGAGCCTGAGTCGGCTGATCTCCTCCCCTCCACAGCTCAGCGCTCCAGTGAGCGTGGAGGAGCAGAGAGGAGAGCTGCTGAGTGACAGCCATCAGCTCTCCGCTCTGGGATCTGTGAGAACCGAGCCATTGGCGGTGTTTGATGCCTCGGTTCTCAGTGTACAGATGCTGGGGGACAGATGCAGCATCGGACCGATGCTGCATCTATCTAGGTAAGTATAATGGGGGAAAACAACAGAAACCCATACTTCTCTTTTAACAGCTGTTAGATTAATCAGAGAGCGGCTCTTGCTGAATCAGAGGTGCTGTTTTAAGATAATGAGGGGAGAGAATGATCGGCTGCCACTCGCCAAGATGCGCTTTCTGGTTGCCATGGCGACCTGGCGCCCGGGGATTGTCGAGCCCCGTCTTAATTGGATGTAAGTATGTAACGCTAATGGAAATTGTGTAGAGATCCTTCAATCATTTAGACCAGTGGTCTCCAAACTGCGGCCCGGGGACCGGATGCAGCCCTTTGCCTGCCTTTATCTGGCCCTTGGGGCACTATTTCACCAACCGACACCAATGATGGGGCACTATTCCCCCTACTGACACCATCAATGGGGCACTATTCTTCTATTCTTCCATTGATGCCAACACAGGGGCACTATTTCTCCCATTAAAACCAAATTGGGGCACTGATGTCAGGGCATTTCTTTTCCCACTGGCTACAGTCTGGCCCACTAAGGCCTGAAGGACAGTAAACTGGCCCTTTGCTTAGAAAGTTTGGAGACTCCTGATATAGACAAATGGTTCTCCTTCAAGAACATAAGGATTTGGTGCTGTCCCTTATTATATCACATGACTGTCACAGTTCCTTGGGTCTACAGGTGCAACTGATTCTCATATTGTTGCATATATTACAAAAAAATAATTTCTGTGCCTCTGTGTATTTTTAAAGAATTGGTAAAATGTGGAAATGAAGTTCTATGTTCTGTGATTCTTATTTTTGCTTTAAATGTCATATGACCCTAACCATCTCATTCTATCCTGACCTCTTTTCTATCCCTCAGGACTTGCCATCACTGCGCTGCAGGGGAGACACAACTCCCAGTCCTTTTCAGTTCTTTCTGCCCCTTAGCTCCGGACTCCAGCTGCCCCCATCGGTGTTCCTTACTCCCCCCAAGGAGAAGCGGCTGTCCCTTGAATACACGGAACAGAAACAACTGGTGTGTCAGTGGGCAAAGGTAAGGGTCACCCCCTGCAGGCCTCATCCTTAGATGTCCACCTGCCTGTTCTCTGTCTAGCATTCCTTTCTCTGCTTCTGTTTTATCTAATTGTCTATACACTCCCCCCTCTTGTCTTCTTGCTGCATTCCTTGGCTCGGCTCACCTTCGACCTCTGACCTTGCAGTGCAACCGCCTGTTTGAGCTTCTGCAAGAATTAGTGGATCATGTTAATGATTTCCACGTGAAGCCAGAAAAGGATTCCGGATACTGCTGCCACTGGGAGGGCTGTGCCCGTCGTGGGAGAGGATTCAATGCCAGGTGAGAGGGAATGATTATTTTGGAATACCCTAGGAGCAAGAAATTTGTCAAAATGGCTGATGAAATGATAGCAATGCAACGCTGCCATGTGTTAGAGGGAGTTCCTGCTTTAAAGTTGGTGATATATACTTTTCATTCCATATTCTGAGATACTCTTCCGTTAAAATCCTCTAAGGGCCAATTCATTTTGGATAATAGTTTCCATATTTGTGTATGTGGCATGCCCCAAAATATCCTAAATCGGCAGGCACGGAAACGAAAATAGGCCATTTTGGTAATTATGGATATAACTGTGTCACGTGACTGCATAGGTCCTTAAAAGCGGCATAAGTGGAACTTCAGTTAAATTTCCGCTTTATTCTTATTCTGGTGACAACTGTAGAATTTTCGATTGCCTTTCATTTGTGCCCTGGAGAGGATTGCCACCAGCACAAATGGAGAGGGCGGCTCTCCCCAGCAGGGACACAGATAGATATAAAACAGATTTTCAATGGGTCAATCAAATTATCACTGGGACATACTGGCTCTGGCATGGCAGCACTCCCTAAAATGGGGACACCCCTTATAAACAGGGGGAAAACACAGAGTTGAGATTCCACCTATATACAGTCCAGTGAGAGTGTCAAACCAGTGTTCACAAGTCCAAAGTTTGATTGATAAAATCGGTTAATTGCAGAGAAAAGCCAACATGTATTGGTGGTCAAATAGACTCCCACTTCATCAGGGCTCAGGAATTTTGACTGTGCTTAAAGTAAAGCTATATGCAAAATGTTTTTTTCTACTTTTGGAAAAGGAAAGGTTATATCCCATGTCAGTTTTTTTTTTGTCATCTTTGTCCCATTATAGAGATTTCCCATCACTTCCTGTCTTATAGCCAAAACAGGAAGTGAGTGGGAATCCCTGCAAAGTAAGGGAATCCCTTTGGGACCCCCATGTCACCACAAATAGTGTCCCCATTCTTTCCCCCTCTTACTTTTCTGAGGACAACCAAAATTAGGGTTTTCTTATACTTTCACTTTCAATGATAATGATAAGCAGGGCACATATAGAGGGTGCATCTCCCTAAGAAGGGGGGACAGCAATAAAAACTTAACAGGTGTACTAATCCCTCTCCACTCTATCCAAAACTACAAATACTTTTAATGGACTCAGATAAGATACAGAGCAGATACCTCTGGTTTCTGCTTGGGAAAGTTTCAGAAGGCTTGTCTGTTATCTGCTTATCGAAGTCCATTTAACCACTTGCTGACCACGCTATAGCCGAAAGATGGCCACAGTGTGGTCGTCCAGCTTTGGAAGTGCGTCTATTGACGTCCTCACAGAACCCTGCGCACCGTCAGGGCACACTCGGTGATTGCTGTGTGTTTTGGAAACAGCTGATTACAGATCTAGGTAAAAGGCCAATCACAGCGGTCCTTTACCATGTGATCAGCTGTGTCCAATCACAGCTCATCACATGTATTGCCGGTTATCAACATTTTCTTTCCTCAGCGCTGTCACTGTGTGAGGAAATGAAAACCGATAACCAGCTATCCTGTGACAGGGGACATTTACACTGATTATCAGTGCAGCTCCATCAGTGCCAATTAGTGTCCATCAGTGCAGCATATCAATGCCCTTCAGTGCCTCCTCATCAGTGCAGCCTATCAGTGCCCATCAGTCCAGCCTCATCAGCGCACATCAGTGAGGAAGAAAAAGTACTTATTTGCAAAATTTTATAACAGAAATAATGAAAACTTTTTCTTTCAAAATTTTCAGTTTTCTTATTTAGCAAAAAATAAAAAAAAAACCTAGTGGTGATTAAATGCCACTAAAAGAAAGCTCTATCTCTCTCCAAAAAAATGATAAAAATTTCACATGGGTACAGTATTGCATGACCACGCAATTGTCATTCAAAGTGTGACAGCGCTGAAAGCTATTGTCGCTATTTTCCTTTACCGAGTATAAGGGATGGAAGCATGTGATCCTACCAAATCATGGCTTCATTAAAGTCCCAAACCCCTCCCCCACCCTCTATCCAGCGCTGAAACTGAAAATTGGCCTGGGCAGGAAGGGGGTGAATGTGCCCTGTAGGCAAAAAGCACACTCAAAATTACTGGACCAAGATGAAAGAAGAGTTTGCCTGGCCTCAGAAATGCATTGGTTTTTCTCTGCTATGAACCAATTTTATCAATAACATTTTTGGACTTTTTTTACGTTTGTTTGGACTGTATATACCAAAAAAATAAAACCCGACAAGGTCCTTATTCAATTTAAGTACTCTTTAACTGTATTTAGCTTGAGGTGTTTAAATGAAGCTCACAGAAAAGACTGGTACAGCCAGCATCTCCCAATGACTCTCTAGTGGAAATTCCCACTGTTTAAGGGCTCATAAACACGGACGTTTCTTAAAAAATAAACAAAACTTCGGGCCGGTCAAGAAAAAAAAATCTGCGTTTTTTCGGCGTTATGCATCGGCGTTAGTGAGCGTCGGCGTCAACAGGCGTTTTTTAAAAAAAATCATCCCTCTGCTATTTTTCAACCAAAAAACGTTGGCGTCAAAAAATGCCAGTTAACCCCGGTATGGCATTAGTTGGCCTTAGTTGGCGTTAGTGAGCGTTTTGCAGCGTCGGCGTCAAAAAACGCCAAAACGTTAGAGCCTCAGAACGCGCTGGCCATGGGTTCTATTTTCAGCTCACTAACGCCGACGCCATCTACAGCTCAAAAACGTCGGCGTTTTTATGGGGCCATTGACTAACATGGAGAGCTGCAAAAAACGCCAGAAAATGCCGGCGTCAAAAAACATCCCTGTGTATGAGGCCTTAGTCACCAAGGCTTCAGGCTGCCTTTTTTTAGAAGATACTGGGACACTTTGCAGTTTTGTTATGTAAAGCCATCTGTACCTAACAACAGGTCTCTGGACTGGTTTTGTGAATTAAAGAGGAACTAAACTCTAGAATTTGTGCCAAAATGGCAGGCAGAGGGCAACGGCCTAGACCCCAGCATTGCCTGTAGCTGATATTTTCCCTATTACTGACTATTATGCTTCAATCTGCACTGTGTCTCTGAATTAAGGCAGTCATCTTGGTGGAGAGCAAATCTCCTGAGACATTGCAGAGTTTACAAACTTTGTTGCTGATAGCGCTTTGTTTCACCATGTTCTTTGCAAACTGATTCTGAATGGGAGGGTCTGGTTCATTATAGTTACCTGGTGCATGTCAGTGTTCTGATGAGAAAAGTTGCAATGGCCTCCCTCTAGAAATATTTAACCAGTGGGGAGTATCTCACCAAAACGAAAAATTCCTATACATGGGATGTCTAACGTTTGACTTGTATCTTAGTGCAGTCTTCTGGGAAGCAGAGCCAATCACACAAGCAGGAAATGACATTCCGGGTTACAAAGTACAGAGCTCCTCCAGGTTGCCATATTGCATTGAATTGTATGGAAAATTATAGTAGCTGCAGTTTGAAAAGAAAAGGTCATTTTTAAGAACATTAAAATATATAGCAATTTTTATATGCTCTATTTTTTATTTGCTATATTTTTTCCACAAAAGTGGAGCTATTTTTTAAAGCCAACCTGCCAAAATAAAATAAAATTCATTGTTTACCTCAATGTAATTTTTAATTTAAAACTTAACTCCAGAATTCCTTCCAGTCTTGCACAGTTGTACAGGCTCCACTCCTGTACTTAAAGTGATTGTAAAGGTTCCTTATTTTTTATTTTTTAATAACAAACATGTCATACTTACCTGCTCTGTGCAAGGGTTTTGCACAGAGCAGTACCAGTCCTCCTTTTTTAGGGTGCCCCGGCAGTGCTCCTGACCCCTCCTCTTCACCGAGTGCCCATGCAGAGAGCCGATCTCCCTGGGGACACGTGCACGAGTCCCACTGCTACATCCATTGACACAGACAGCAGGACTTGGCCCCGGCCCCCCCCCCCGTCACTGTATTTGATTGACAGCATTGCTATCAATCCATCCAATGAGGACCCAAGACAGCAGCTGGGGCTACTGTGCTCCTGCACATCGCTGGAACGATCAGGTTCAGGTAAGAAAAGGGGGGCTCTGGGCGCAGCTGCAGCACAGAAGGTTTTTCATCTTAATGCATAGAATGCACTAAGGTGAAAAACCCGGAGGCTTTACAACCCCCTTTAAAGTTTTACTAAACCCCGGACCCTGCATTCACTATATCTGCTTTCCCACAGTTCACAGAACATGGAAATGCAATTATTTTAGTAAATATAAACTGCTAAATACTGTTCTAACCAGCAGTATATAGCAGTCTTATGGCTTCTATCAGTGTCTGGCTAAACACTTGGTTAAAGAGGAAGTAAACCCTGAAAAAAAAAGATGTTTCCCTGCAAAGTAAAGGCATAATGTGCTAGTATACATCACATACTAGCACATTATGTGACAAAGCCCACGTCATCCCCTCTGCAGGCCACATTCTTCTTAGCTCGTCTTCCATCCGGGGCCATGGACTCCGGCCGCGTGACTGGCCAGAGCCGCATGACATCACTCCCGCGCATGCGCACGGGAGCCACCGGCCACGGCACTCACTCCTGAGGAAACGGCAGGGGCGGCCTTTCCTTCAGAACGCATGCGCCAATGACATCATGGGAGCAGTATACAGTAAATATCTCCTAAACGTGCGCCTTATTCTAGGCTTACCTCTAGTTACAAATATTACAGGGAGGTTTACAACCACTTAAAGCTTGCAGAATGAGTTTTCATTCTCCTGACTGTCCTGAGACTGCCTGGCCCCTGACTTTCTGTCTGGACAGTGCTGATTGGCTCTGTGCTGACCGCATGCACCCTCCCCCCAAAAAAAAAAAAATCTGCTCTAGCAATACACACCAAACTGAGCACATGCAGAGTGCCCCCTAAGCTATGTATATCAGGAGATGGATTGGGGACAGTGGAAAAATGGGAGGATCAGAGAAGACAGGATGAAACAGCCTTTTTATACAATGCGCAGGATTAATCCCTTAGGTTCCACAGTGAGTATAACAAGCATGCTTTACTGCATATACAGACTGATTTTACTGTTGTGGGTTTAGTAACACTTTAACAAAATCCATATTGTTCATTATACAACAATAATAAGTAGCTCAAGAAAATTTTGAACAATGAAGGCTGTAAAATTTCCAAATGCAGCCACAGCGTGAGATTGGCTCCAATCCTGAATAATGTAATTGAATTTATGGAAGTGGGATTTCTATGCATAGAGAATTTAAATGAATTGAGATTTTTGCATGATGCACTCATATGCAGTAATGTTTGAATATTTGAATTGGCTGTTTTAAATCACATAACCATTTCTGATTGGAGAAAGGCGGGGCGTGCTAACTGAGTGCTTTCCAACTTGTATATAATTTTTCATTCGACCTGTCACAGGTTGATATATCTCTGCGATAGGACCACAGGTGGGGGATGTATTCCTTGTTTCTTCATACCCCTGGGCCAGAACTCTGCATCAATCATTCTATGGATGAAGTGTTTCTGTATTTTCCTCCCCTTTTATTTTCAGAAATGTTTGGAAAATCATTATTAGTATATGTTGTGTGTAACAGCTTTGTATTTTTCAGTGTATTTCACTCTTCCACCATTTTAGTCTATTGAAATATAAAAAGGTCCACACTTTAAAGTTAAAATCTAGCCTTAGTCTACAAACCCCCATGCACAAAAAATCCAAGTATACATACCTTTTTTCCAAAATTCCAAGATTCTTCTGGCTGCTCCATTGACATTATGGGTCCTTCCTCATCTTAATGAATTGCGGCGGTGGTCAGCCTTCATTCCTGCAATAAATAGCGCTAACGTGTTGGGGTAGCAGTACTCAGAGCTCAGACCCAAGGGGCGGACCCATGACAGCCTGAGCTCAGAGGAAGTGGGTTGGATGACACTGGCCCTCAGGACCTCTCAGACCTGTTGTGTCCAAAAATGGGTGTAATTTAAACTAAAGTGTGGGCGTGGCTTAAAGTGGGTGTGGTTTGAGGGATGGAGGAAGGAAGAAAGAAAGGAATAGGGAGGGAAGGAAAGAGACGAGAAGGAAGGAAAGAAAGAGGGATGGAGGGACAGCAGGCCCAGATCCTACACCACAATAGCAATATGTGTATTCCAGAAGAGAGAGAAAGGTCAGTAGTAGGTAGGGCAGTGTACAGGGGTCAGTAGGAGAGTAGGTCAGTGTACAGGGGTCAGTAGGAGAGTAGGTCAGTGTACAGGGGTCAGTAGTAGAGTAGGTCAGTGTACAGGGGTCAGTAGTAGGGTAGGTCAGCAAACAGGGGTCGATAGTAGGGTAGGTCAGTGTACAGGGGTCAGTAGTAGGTAGGGCAGTGTACAGGGGTCGGTAGTAGGTAGGGCAGTGTACAGCGGTCAGTAGTAGAGTATGTCAGTGTACAGGGGTCAGTAGTAGAGTAGGTCAGTGTACAGGGGTCAATAGTAGAGTAGGTCAGTGTACAGGGGTCAGTAGTAGGGTAGGTAAGTGTACAGAGGTCAGTAGTAGGGTAGGTCAGTGTACAGGGGTCAGTAGTAGAGTAGGTCAGTATACAGGGGTCAGTAGTAGGGTAGATCAGTGTACAGGGGTCAGTAGTAGAGTAGGTCAGTGTATATGGGTCAGTAGTAGGGTAGGTCAGTGTACATGGGTCAGTAGTAGGGCAGGTCAGTGTACAGGGGTCAGTAGTAGAGTAGGTCAGTGTACAGGGGTCAGTAGTAGGGTAGGTCAGTGTACAAGGGTCAGTAGTAGGGTAGGTCAGTGTACAGGGGTCAGTAGCAGGGTAGGTCAGTGTACAGGGGTCAGTAGTAGGGTAAGTCAGTGTACAGGGGTCAGTAGTAGAGTAGGTCAGTATACAGGGGTCAGTAGTAGGGTAGATCAGTGTACAGGGGTCAGTAGTAGAGTAGGTCAGTGTACAGGGGTCAATAGTAGGGTAGGTAAGTGTACAGGGGTCAGTAGTAGGGTAGGTCAGTAGAAAGGTAGGTCAGTGTACAGTGGTCAGTAGTAGAGTAGTTCAGTGTACAGGGGTCAGTAGTAGGGTAGGTCAGTGTACAGGGGTCAGTAGTAGAGTAGGTAAGTGTAAAGGGGTCAGTGGTAGAGTAGGTCAGTGTACAGGGGTCAGTAGTAGAGTAGGTCAGTGTACATGGGGTCATTAGTAGGGTAGGTCAATGTACAGGGGGTCAGTAGTAGAGTAGGTCAGTGTACAGGGTCAGTAGTAGGGTAGGTCAGTGTACAGGGAAAAGGAGGGCAGTGGATGTGGGTGAACAGCGCTGGGGGTCAGCAGAGCAATATGCAGGGGGCTCAGGATGGCCTGGCACAGGAAGATCAGGAGGGCATGGTATGGGGGAGTCAGGAGCACATGTCACTGGAGGCTTCAGGGGGCACAATAGTGAGGATTTTGTACTCCTCAGTAATGTGCACACCATTGGGGGGCTCAGGATTCAAATAAAATGTTGCCTGATGCAGAGTCACAGCTACTCTGGCAGATCTAACTGTGCTTGTGCTGACTCCAGCCAGCCCTCTTCTCTCGTGCATCCCACATGGTGTTGTCATCTATAAGCTGGACGGACTGGATGGACTGAGCAGGGAGGTGTCAGCACGATGCACACAGAGCAATATACAGAGCACAGCTAACTAAAGGTGGGCGTCGCCAGGTGCGAAAATCCAGACCACGGCATATCACTCCTCACTGTCTGCACTGCCTGAAGGTAGTAGGTAACTATGCAGTGGGTGGTGCCGCATCAAACAGAAAGTTAAATGCGGCTACTACCGCTGCTGAGTGGCCTTTTTTTTTTAATAAAGTTGCACCTGCCGGCCGCCGCAAGACACCCGGGGCTAAGGACATTACATTCGGGGCTGTAACCACAATAGCCAGACCCTGGCGACGCCCCTGCCCCCCACATTTAATTTGATTGATTTCCAAAGGACAACATGTAAGGGTACGGTGAAACTGTTCAAATGATGTTGACTTGGAAAGCCAGGCAGACTCACTACGTGGGCATTTCTCAGAGAGGGCTTATAGTGCACATTTCTAAAGAATGCCTATAGATCAGCCAAAAACAATCAATGTGATCTTCTGCTCTTTCAGGGTGATCGGTCTCCCAAAATTTGACCCATTACCACCAAATTCAACAATCAGAATGTTTTAATTAAATAAGTCTTAAATACACACTGGCGCCTATTAGTAGATGATCCTAATCTTCTACCCCATGTTGATGATACACAGCACATTAACCACTTCAGATCCACGCTATTGCCGAAGTACGGCTCCAGCGCAGATCTGAAATGCCGGGACGACGTCCATGGACGTCGTCCCCTGTGCACGCTCCTCGCGCGCCCCCTGGTGGCAGCGGCGGCGTGCGTGCCCGTGGCTCGGGCAGACTCGATGTCCGCCCGGACCCGCCGATCTCTTTCAGGAGCCTCAGAACGGGGAACCGCCTTTGTAAACACGGCGGTTCTCCGTTCTGTGACAGGGGACATAGCAGATCTACTGATCCCTGTCACTGGGATCAGTTAGATCTGTTATGTCCCGACCAGTCCCGCCCCCCCACAGTTAGAACACAGCCAGGGAACATATTTAACCCCTTCACTGCCCCCTGCTGGTTAACCCCTTCAATGCCAATGCCATTTACACAGTAATCAGTGGATATTTAAATTTCTGATCGCTGTATAAATGTCATTGGTCCCAAAAATGTGTAAAAAAATGTCCGACATGTCTGCTGCAATATCGCAGTCCCGATAAAAATCGCAGATCGCCGCCATTACTAGTAAAAAAATAAATAAATAATAAAAACGCCATAAATCAATTCCCAGTTTGTAGACGCGATAACTTTTGCGCAAACCAATCAATATACGCCAATTGCAATTTTTTTTTATACCAAAAATATGTAGAAGAATATATATCGGCCAAAACTGATGAATAATTTTTTTTAATGGATTTGTACTTTAGCAAAACGTAAAAAATATTGTTCTTTTTTGCAAAATTGTCGCTCATTTTTTGTTTATAGCGGCGATCAGAAATAACGCAGCGGTGATCAAATACCACCAAAAGAAAGCTCTATTTGTGGGAAAAAAAGGACGCAAATTTTATTTGGGTACAACGTCGCACGACCGCGCAATTGTCATTCAAAATGCGACAGCGCTGAAAGCCAAAAATTGGTCTGGGCAGGAGGGGGGTTTAAGTGCCCAGTAAGGAAGGGGTTAAACACAAAATAAATTGCTCTTTAAAATATATGCTAGTCTTCAGTTATTTTACCAGGAACAAATGATTGAACCCTTGTGGGTCCCTTCCACATGGTACCTTTATATGCAGGACCTGTAATTACTGTATTGTTGTTACATTCAACCAGGCAAGTTGGTGGACTTACCCAATGGTAGAACCTGGAGACTGGCCCACAATTGGTTCAGATCTATAATAAGATCCACAAGTACATAGATCTTCTATGTGAAGCATATGAAATGATATACTTCTATGATGGATTTGCAGGTACAAGATGCTGATCCATATTAGAACACACACGAACGAGAGGCCTCACTGCTGCCCCACCTGTCATAAGAGCTTCTCCCGGCTGGAAAACCTGAAGATACACAACCGCTCACACACAGGTATGTATCCTACTATCCTTTCTTTGTCTTATGCTGGCCTTACACAATGAATGTATGATCATTCTGATAAAAGAATCCCATTTTCCATCAGTCACTAAACATTGAACTGAAATAATCCGACCCAAAAGACCAAGCCAGTCAAATTTAACCACATGGATCAACTTTTTATGTTGTGTTGAACTATCATTTTAATACAAAAAAATGTTTATTGGTTATTGTTTTGTATATAGCCAGTGCTATGCTGACAGCTGTGTCAGGGTACATGCATTTATTGGCATTCCATACTGTGTGGAATGGCCACTTCCTGCTCTCACCCATGATGGCATGTTCTCCTACACCAGTCTTTCTCAACCTTTTTACTCCAGAGGAACCATTGAAATAACATTCAGGTCTTGGGGAACCCTTGCTAAATCCAGTTCATTGGTAGACAGTGGGACAAATGCCCCTACATTGGTGGTCAGTGAAAAGAATGTCCCCTTCAGTTGTGAATTGTTGAAAATGGTCTCCAGAGTCAGTCTGCTCCACATCCCCTGGATTAAACTAGATTAAAGTTCCTTCTTTCAGTGGTGGTCAGAATGTCACTCTAAAGCCTCATACACACAGTGCGACAGTCGTACGACCGGACATCCAAAATCGTATGTTGGCTGTTGTGTCTCGCATACTGATGTGACCAAGACTAACATGGTGACGTGCTACAAGTGTATAAAGAGGAAGTTCAGGTGCATGTGATATGTGAATTAGGAACGAAGGATTATACAAACTTCTGAGCATGCCTGTTTTGCACGTACAATTTGTTGGCCCAACTTCTCTGTACACACGGTACAACAGTCGTACGACTGCTTGTTGTACAACAGAAGTTTTCTAGTCTGCTCATCCAACTTGTGTTGTACGACCGTCGCACGTCGGCTGTTCTAATTGCGCGTACTAATGGTCGGATGATCGTACAACAAGCTGTTGTATGACCGCTTTTGTACGACCGTTGCACCGTGTGTACGAGGCTTTACAGACAGCTACAACAATCATTGAGTTCATGCAGCTGGCATTGGGCCAGGAACTATACATACACCATCAAATGGAAGATCAGTCAGCTACAGCTCAGGAAACCTCTGAAGAAATCCTGGTTGAGAATGGCTGCCCTACACCAAGAGTCTGACCCATGAGTGGATTTTATGCTTGCTACAGTTTTAATGAATTTATAAAAATGAACCTAACTACTACACTATGGTAAAGTACCACCGCTTAGACAATTGGTCAAGTGTCTGTCTTTTATAGTTGCCATCTCTCAGCTTGGCTAACATCACTGAAGTTTCCTGGAAAAGCTGTGCCCCTGGGTATGGAACAAGTGAGCATGCCTCTTCCCACCTTCCCCAAAGTAGTTCTTTAGTGCCTTGTTGCCAGGCCTGATCTTTGTCACATGGGTAGGTGGAGAAAGGAGCACCTGGTGTCCAATAATAGTGAGTGAGTTAGAAGGCGTTTATTGAGGATAGAAACAAGTACATTAAGCCAATGCGTTTCAGAGGAACAAGGACTCCCTCTTCTTCAGGGCTGTTGCTGCATGCTAAAAGACGAGGAATGTTCCTAATCGGGTGTGTTAATAGCAAAGAATTCAAATGATCATGTCAGAGTGGCTTTGGTTGCAGAGGCAGCATTGTTTTTCATCTCGGTACTGGAGAGTCTTTCAACTTGGTTAAACATTTCCATGATTTCCTCCTGTTTTGGGACTCATCTGAATGTGTAGGTGATTCAGTAGATTGGTAGAGCCTCACCCTCCAGATTTCTCTATTTTGATGATAGTCCATATTTGGACTCCGTGGACATGTCCTGCTGTGGGTCTGTGTTCCCAAGACCAAGGATTGGGAGGTAACCCTTAGGGATGTAGACCACATTGGACTAACTTGATCAGTCACTGGTCATGCGTGGGCGAGCAGGAAGAAGTCCCTTCCAGTGGTTTGTGCCCAGTTTGTGGATGGTGGCAGTGAGACCTCTTGGGGCTTGAGCTGCTGTCTCTGCAGCCAAAGCCATTCTGACAGTGATCATTTGGATAGTTTGCTATTAACACACCCGATTGGGAACATTCCTCATCTTTTAAAATGCAGAACAGCCCGAAGAAAGGGGAGTCCTTGTTTTCCCGAAACACGTTGGTTTGATGTACTTGTTTCTGTTTTTTAATAAACGCCTTCTAACTCATCTTGCTTGCATATTATTGGACATTGGACGCTCCTGTCTCAATGTACCTTTCTAAGTCTACATGCGGAAACAACCTTAAGGCCGTACTAAAAGGCAGCAGCCCAAGCTCCAATAGGGCTTACTGCCACCATCCACAAACTGGGCACAAACCACTGAAAGGGACTTCTTCCTGATTGCCCATGCTATCACCCACCCA
Organism: Glandirana rugosa; assembly: GCA_018402905.1. Classification (NCBI taxonomy): domain Eukaryota; kingdom Metazoa; phylum Chordata; class Amphibia; order Anura; family Ranidae; genus Glandirana; species Glandirana rugosa. The sequence continues at coordinate 453,475 of BLSH010123456.1, read as the reverse complement.
CAGAGGCGGCTTTAGGCTTTGTGAGGCCTTAGGCAAAACTTAGACATGAGGCCCCACTGATGCCCTTCAGCAACGCAGCAGGCCTTCCCAGATTCAGATCCTCCTGCAGTGGATGGGAGGGCTGACGTGCGCGAACGCAACATTACTCCTTATTGGCTTGCGGGCAGAACTCCAGGAGTCTTGCGTTACGCAAAAGGTGAGTGTGACAGGGCTTTTAACGTTTCCGGCGCACTGCGGCTTTAAGATGCCCTGTCACTTCTAAAATAAAGTGCTGCAAATCAGATGTTCGGCATGCTTAAGTGAGACAGATCTCTTAACTCTGCCTGAGCACAGCAGCATTAAGGTCCCCTGTCCCTCATCTAGCACTACCCCTGAAGGAGCCGCTTGGGAATTTTGGATTCCCTGTTCTGCTCCTCCACTCCAAGAGCCCCTCTGACACACTTGGTTGATTGAATCACTACAGACGCATGTAGCAACACCAGCGTATAGTACTTTTCACCTTACTGTAGGATATAGGCAATAAACGTTTACACACCTGCTTAGTGGTAGACACTATTTGTCTATAATTAGGAACTTGCATAAATGACAAATAAAGTGCAGCTCACTAAGCAGAGTAGAACTGCCCTCAGGTAATAAAGGTAAACAAATATATCTATAAAAGCAGCTCTATATCAATAGCAGAAAAATCAATACGAGAATAGGTGAATCAATATTTAGCAACACAAATGTACTCTAAACGTGTCTAAAGGATTAACAGTTTCCTAGTGGGTTTCGAGTGCACTCGAAGAAATGAGAAAAGGTAGGGTCCCCCTTTAAATGGCAATCACGAACTGGGACCTGCGCAGGGCCGGTGCAAGGATTTTTGTATAATTATCTCCGGTCCAGGAAGTGAGGACATCATACATGACACTTCCTGGTCTGTGTACAGGAGGGTGGCTGAATGGATGAAGGGCTGCTAAGCTCCCAATGCCCTTCCCAGTGCCACCCGCCATGACAGCACCGGGCCAGCAGGTGAAAAATGGTGAAGGCAGTTGCACATTGCGGCAGTGGTTGGCTTTACTAAAGTACACACACTCCCAGCTGCTATAGCAAAAACACATGCAGCATTGTAAAAATCAGAATAATCAGCAAGTGGCTGGGGATTAGGATTTTACCGTCCCCTATTCTGGCGCCCTGAGGTGGCTGCTTAAGCCACTTTATGGTAGTGCCGGCCATAGTCCTGGGGCCGCTACAATAATAGGGCAGTCTTTAAGCTGGGTTCACACCAGTGTGCTGTGCGACCTCACATGTGGTTCGCACCACACTGCAGTGCAAATCACATGTGATGTCTGTGCGATGCGATTTCAACCATACAGATTGTATGGCTGAATTTGCATCGCATTCGGAACAAACTCGCACAGGACCCTTTTTTTGGTCCACACCAGAATCGGATCGCATGGGTGTCCCAGTCTGAATTGACAGTTCGCACTGTGATATGCGAACTGATCTGGGGGTGTCATTAACTTTGTATTGACACTCCCAGTGGTTCGCATAGGGCAGTGTGAACTGCCTGCGAGTCAGGTGCGATGCGGGAAACCTGCAGTGGAATTGCCGGGCTCCCGCATCACACGAGTGTGAGCCAAGCCTTAGTCCTAAATCTTCATCTCTAATCGCTGGTGCATGCTGCAGCTGTGGATAGGGCCTGCAGGCAGTATTAGGGCCAAAGAATAACAGGATGGGCAGTTTCTATGGATGGCAGTAAATAATGGCCGACTGACCCTCTCACCAGACCCGGGGATACAGCAACAATGGTTCCTCTGATCAGGAGTCAGCTCATTCTGGGTTGCCTGTAGCGACTCCATTGGGTAGCACGAAGAATCTGTATTCTGAAAATGAGTCTATTCCTTTCTTCACCAGGGATGGTGCTAGGCTGCATGGCTTTCCCTCTGGTGGCGCAGTGCAGCGGGTTCTCTCTCTCTGTGTTGGAGTCCTATGAGCGCAATCCTCTCCCTCTGGAGTCCTGGGTGCCCTTTACCAAAAGCTCTCTCGGGCTCCTGGCTCCCTCTCCCTCCTCTTCAGATGGGCATGTTGGGGTCTGCAGTTTCTTCCCTTAGTGTTGCAATGTCCAGTCCTCGGGACTACATGTCCCATGATCACCCTCTCTGTTTGTTTTTTTCCCTGGCCAATAAGGAGGGGGAAGAAACAAAGTCAGAGCCGCTCCCGAGAGGAGGAGAGGGAAGGAAACACACAGAGAGCCCTCAAGTCTTTCAGTGGTGACTCAAGCAGGGGGGTGAAGGAAATCTCCTTCTCAGACCTGCTACTGTCATTTGCCGGCGGGGAAAGCAAGCGGGATGGGGATCCGCAGTACCCGTTATATGCAAATTAGGCAGTCATGAGGCCCCTGTGAGTGTGAGGCCTAAGGCGACCGCCTAATTTGCCTAATTAAAGAGCTGCCTCTGCCCACCCATGACCAGTGACTGGCTGAGTCTTTTCAGTGCAGTCTCCAGCTCTAACAAGTTACCTTTGTCACATGGGAGCACTGATGAGAGAAACACACATCTCTGGCTATAATTGTTACTCTTTGCAATCTCCTGAAAGAGTTTTTCTACTTTGTTCCCACAACTCCTGTAAACAGGAACACCAGGCAAATAAATATGATAGTTGGGGTTGCAAGAGGGAAGGGGACATGCTTAGAATATTTTTTGATCGCTACTAAGTACTCCAGGTAGCAGAAAGTAGGCAGGGCAGTAACACAGAGTCTGAAGTATATCAAGCTCTGAAAAGTGTTTTCACTCTCAATTTGCTATGTAGCCATACAGGGGTTGGTGGATTAGATGTGTATTACATTACAGTTCTTTTGGCACATCTTCTGCATCGGTATTGTACTGTTTGGTTGAAGTTTTCAGCAAAGATCTGAATCCTGCAGTGAATTAGAGGTCTGAGAATGGAACCACTGTGCATGGCGGGGGACACGGGCATTTGACACTTCTGGGGGAGACTGACAGTGGCTGCAGCATTGTAATGAAGAAAAGGTAAAAAACATGGGCCGCTTGAGAGGTGAGTATAATACTTATTATATTGCATTAACCCGATAGGGTAGTTTTAATTAGTAAAGAAAGGATGCTTTTAAAGCAGGTTGGAAAGGTAATTTCTTATTCTCACATTCGCAATATTCATACATGGATCCAATTTATTCTCATCTGCAGGAGAAAAACCCTACATGTGTCCCTATGAGGGCTGCAACAAGCGCTACTCCAACTCCAGTGACCGCTTCAAGCATACGCGCACACACTACGTGGATAAGCCCTACTACTGCAAGATGCCTGGATGCCAGAAACGCTACACAGACCCCAGCTCCCTGCGGAAGCACATCAAGGCTCACGGTCACTTCATCTCACACCAACAGCGCCAGTTACTGAAAATCCACCAGCCACCCAAAATGCCAACAATGGGGGACAGCAGCTATGCAAGTGGTGCCCAACTCATCATTCCCAACCCGGCGGCTATCTTTGGAGGCCAGACACTGCCAATCCCACTGACGCCAGGACCTTTAGACCTCAGCTCCCTGGCTTGTAGCGGGGTCGCCTCAGCACTGGCAGGGTTACCAAATCCCATGTTGACACTGGCAGGGGCCCCTCTGAACCTGGCTAAAGGCTCACTGCTGTCTCAAGCTTACTCAGCTGCTGGTCTCGGCCTACCTTTGGTCTCATTGATAACATCGGGAAAATCTGAGAGTGAGAAGAGGTCTAAAACCCAAAATTCTGAGAGTGTTGAGAGGACTGAAGGGTCAAAGGTGAGGCTTAATTCAGCAGATGGCCTCTCCCTCCTGCCTGGTGGAGTTTTAGATCTTTCTCCTGGTGTGGGCTCAGATTCTCTACTGCCAGGATGGGTGGTCATCCCTCCCGGTTCTGTGTTACTGAAACCAGCAGTGGTCAACTAAGGCCGCTGCAACTTGACACCTGTGCCCGCTCAGCCTAGTCACATGACCTGCTCTGGGTTCTGACCTGGTTACATTCCCAGCCATGTGATTCCCACGGACCTCTTGCACAAGTAACACTTCGCAGAATGCGTTTCTTCGGCCTTGTGAACAGAAGGTGGCTCTGTGCTGAGGGTGTGACTGGATTTATATTTTGCGTTACCTGCAGAATTGCTTCTCCCTTTTATAAGTGGGACCAAAACTGGCGGGTGCAATGCCAAATGCAAATGTGATTATACCGTAAAGACACTTTCCAAGGACTCTTCTGTAAAGGAATGTGATGAAGGAGAGACATTTAGAGGACTGAGGAGGAGAAAGAAGCACTTTGTGAGGTTCAGGGGGTCTCTGAGGCCAGGTGAAATTACCTTGTCATCTGCAGACTTGTTTCTCAGAAATTACGAGAGAAGGTGCTATGCCTTCCGAGAAAAGCAATAATTTGGGAGATGCTCCAATCGAGCTGACTCTGAAATGACAAGAGGGAGCGGAGCGTGGATTGTCTGGGGGACTCGCAATCTCTTATCCACTCTCCAATTCTCTGCCGCGCTCATCACGTCTGACATAGAGCAACCTGTTTAACTTGTAACATTATAGAATTCATGTAGGCCATTCCAGAACTGTGCTCTTCTCAGGTCTTTATTGTCCCATGCTATCATGTTTCAGGTCAGCTGTGTGGGCCATCTCTTACTCTTAGTGATGTACATATGGATGTTTTAACCAGAACTCACAGGCACCTGAGCTCATACAGTATGTGGGGTGCAGGGTCCAAACGTACTCCAGAGAGACAGATCACTTCATTGATGAGTATAGACTTGTGTTCCCTATTGTGATCTTGTCTTAAAGATATAATTTTCTTTTTTTCTCAGTTTTGGCCAAGGTGACAGGTTCTCTTGTTAGCCTCTCCACTTTTGCTGCACCCCCATGCTGCCCTGTTCGCCTGAAGAAATACCTGATATTTTTGGGTATGGTAGAGCATATCACCTTCTCCCTTTCTTTTGAGGATGCAGTGCTCAGGACTTAGTGGCCAACCATGAAGGAGGCCAAGGTGGGGGAAAAATGTATTTTCCCTGTGTAAGCTCCTTCACTGATTGACATATCTATCAGTGAAGGAACTTACACACAGGGATTAATCTTGCCTGCGGGAGAGCAGATAAGTATCGGGGTGGGCGCAGCATGCACTATCAAGATAACCTCTCACTTTGCCCAGAAGCAGAGTTTGAGTAAGACTTTGCTGTCCTCCAGTGAGATTTTCTAAACTACCATGACAGGGAGGAAGGAGTGCTTTAGTGATTTACAGCCCTACGGCCAGCCATAGACGGAGCAAATTTCTTTCTGGCATCCACGGGTTGCCGGAAAGAAATTTGCTTGCTTCCCCCATCAACACAGTCAGTGGGAGAATCCCTCCCATGGAGCCATGATGTTCTCCCGGTGGGGACAGAACACAGTGATTATTGCTAGTGGCTGTAACAACCGCTAGCAATACTCGCATGTAAAATCCAGCAGGCTGGTTGTACCCAAGCTGATCGATCAATCAATCAACTTGGGTACATTCAGCCTGCCCATACATGGTTCGAATTTCGTCCGGTTCCTGCTCAACCCAGCCGAGATTCGAACTGTCTATGGCTGGCTTAAGATAATTAAATTTCATCCCTGCACTATAATCTGAAATAAGCTCCTTTAAGACAGCCTGGGTGTGGGCACTACCATAGATGTGTGTCTCACACCTGATCCCATAGCAACCCATCACACATGAGTGTTTTCAGATAAGGACTTAGACATCACACAGCCCTCATCTGGCTCTTCTATTGAAATAAGATGAGACTCTTTTTGTCAGTGGAATGAGTTTATATCTTTCCTGTACAGCCTTTTAATATGAACCTGCCACAAGGGCAGCAAAGAAGCTTTTGCCTTTCCCAATTCTCATCTCTATCTGGAGATCCTACACGCCTGGCCTTCATGCTGATCCTCTTGTTTTAATATTCCTGGTCTGTGATCTGGAACAAGTATGCAGATATAGAATTCTGACTTTTTCCATCATATTCCTGATCTGCATACTTAATCCAGGTCAGTAGCTCAGAAAGTACTGAAACGAGGTCAGCTGACAGCCAAGCATCTATCATTTCCAGAAGGAGGTCAGCGATGACAGTGTTATTACCATAACACGTTTATTTTACCCCTGCACTTACTGCTTGTGGGTTGGGGGCTGTGAGATTTGCCTTGTCTTTGCAATGATAGCCAAGTGCTGGATAAAATTGGCCTTTTCACTTGGTGCTGTACTTGACGTGTGTGCAGTTAAAGGATTGTTCCCTCGTCCTGCCACCAATTAAATGATCGGTCCCAGAAATGTTTGAGACCAGCTTCAACATCCATGTAAGTTGCTCTGTGTGCCCTACACACCCTGAATATCAATAGTAATCCATCACATAATGGCTGACAATGGGACAGTGTAAGGCCAGTGTTCCTACATTCCACTTATACGTGTTTCTTGCTCAGATTTATCTTTGCACTAACCTTCTCTCCGCACTTTCCCATAATCCTCTCTGCTAGCTATTTTTTTTGCAGTACCCTGCCACTCTTAACAGACCTGGCTCCCCTCCCTCCCGTTCTCTGGATTTCCCATGACAACGCATTCAGGCGCAGTGAATGCTGCTTCTCAACGCTTTTCTGAAGAGCGCACAGAAATTTCGCTTTGAAAACCAGAATCAGAATCCCTATATAACCCTCATTTAAAGATGTGCGGGGAGGAGGTTCTCCGCAAGCTCTAGCAGTGATGGAGCTATCCAAGCTATCTTATAGACTGTGAGAATGCCATGTGTGAGTGAGTACGTGTGGTTAATGCTCTGCTGATGACCCCCAACTGACAAAATCATATAAAAAGACGCCTCCTGCTCAATATTTGGGGTTTTTGGAGGGAGAGTATACTACGCTAACCTTAAAAAGAGGTTTTTGGCATTGCAATTTTTTGGGGGTTTAAATAAAAACTGTGGCAGTAAAATTATGTTTAATGATCGCTGGTTTGCAGCTAAGTTGCCTCTCGCAATGGCAACAGTTACAGTATTGTTTTTTACGATCTTAGATTTGGTTTTCTCATCTGATACACAAGTGAGAAGGAGAATATTAGGAAGAAAAAAAAAAAAAAAGAAGAAAAAGGAATACAGCAACAGTGCAGAGGCTGTGTCGTATGCAGTATTCAATAGCAGCCCAGTAAAAGTAAGGTGAAATGGTGAATTCTGACTGGTTGGTATGGGGTTATGGCACTTTACTGGAGCTAAATGCATTTGTTGATACAAACGGAAATTTGCTTAAACTGGAAATGCTTAAAGATTTGGAATGGCTAGTTTTCCTTTTAAAGCCTTTTCTCTTGTTCAGCAGCCTTTACATAATAAGAACCATTTGGGTGGATTGGGAAGAACTGGGCAGAGAAAGTATTTGCTTTCCATGGCAAATAATCAAATTGTAGCTATCTTTTCTTTTTAGCTCAGGCTATAGGTCAAATGTTTTACCCCCGAGCAACCCATGAAATAACTTGCAGGTCTCAGGGATCCCCTGCTAAAATAAATTCATTGGGGGTTAGTGGGAAAAATGCCCCTTACATTGGTCACCAGTAGAGAGAATGCCCCCACCCACAGATAACTAAAAAGATCACCTGAGTTATGCCGCTGGTTCTGCCAAGTGGTGTTGGCTCTGGAACTATGCAGGCACCATCAAATGGGAGGTAAATCAGCTACAGCTCAAAGAACCTGTAGGAACCTCTGAAGGAGCTCTAGGGTTCCATGGATCCCTGGTTAAGAATGGCTGCTATAGAACCAGCAGTATGATTGATAGAATCTCGTTGGTTATTGTAATACCTTTCTTAAGCAGCCCACAGATTACTTGATCTTCTTTCCTTCTACCACAGATGGAAGAAAAGAAAATCACCCAATTCCCCAATAAATACAGTCAGTGTTAATGGGGGAATGCCTCCCCCAGCGCCATTGTATTCTGCCGGTGGGGGCGTGGTGAGCCTTCCTTGCTGGCAGAATACAATGATTACTGCTAGCAGCTATCGCATAAAGAGAAATCTGATGGTAATTATACCCAAGTCGATTGATGGCCATACATTAAAAGAAATTTGTCCAGTCCCTGCTGAACTGGCCGAATTTCAAACCATGTATGGCTGGCTTTACACTCAGTTTGATCAATAACTGTGTATTGGGCTACAGTATCAGACAGCAATCCCATACCCGGAGCAAATTTCTTTCCTGCAAGAAAGAAATTTGCTTGATTCCCCCATCAACACAGACAGTGTTGATGCCGGAATCACCCCTGCCAGGCCATGGTCTTCTCCTAGCGCGGGAACCCTAATTATCATTGGCAATAATCGCAAGAGAATCCGGCAGGCTGGTTGTACCAAAGTTGATTGATCAACTTGGTACATTCAGCTTGCCCATTAACATTTCAAACCATGTATGGCCAGCCTAATCCAGACATCCTTTTAAGTGGGTCTTTATACCTAGGGGGCAGACAGCCTTCCCAGTCAGATGGTCTGTCTGATCATGACTGTCTATGACAGCTCAGTCACTGTGCTGGGAACATGCAGTGAGGGATGAAAGCTATCCTCTTTGCCTCCATACATACTGTATTTGACATTTGGACAAGGAGTTAAAGAACCCTTGGGTAGGGCCGATACCAAACTAAGGCCCCTTTCACATAGGCGTTCCGTTCAGGTTCGCCTGTCAGTTTTTCAGGCGGACCTGAACGGACGCCCCATCCTCCTCTATGGAGCGACATGTCACCACTGACATCCGATCCACTCCGTGATCAGTAAAATCCGACAGATGGAAACCCTATTTTTCCATCCGTCCGGGGATCGGATTGGACAACAACAGACAGATGGTCCATTGTCATCCGATTTCCCATAGAGGAGAGCGGCAGATCCGTCTCTGCACAATGAGCGGAGACGGATCCGTCGGCTCAGCGGAGCAATCCCCGCTGAGCAAAAACAGACCCAGCACACAAAATGGCTTTCATTCCTCCACTGAGGGAGGAACATTTTAAAATGGATCCTTTGATTATTTAAAGAGACCAATTTGAAGCCTATTGTATAGGTCCAGGCATTACCCAAAGTTATTACTTTATGTAACATCATCAATCCTGCGTTGCAGAAGTTATCCCCACCCCCACCCCCACCCCCAAGGACACATGATGGGAGAATCGAGCAATTTTCTTTCCTCAGACCATTGGTGGAAATCACATAGGGGTTGATTTACTAAAACTGGAGCTTGCAGAGTCTGTTGCAGCTTTACATAGAAACCAATCAGCTTCCCAGTTTTATTGTCATAGCTTTATTAAACACGCTGAAGTTAGAAGCAAATTGGCTACCATGCAGAGCTGCACCAGATTTTGCACTCTCCAGTTTTAGTAGATCAACCCCATAATCTATGGGCTGCTTTAGAAAGGCAAAGTTCTGCAGTTCAACAAGCAGAGCTAACAATGCTGGTTTGGATTTCAGTGTAGCATAGGCACTGTGTTGTCAGTTCAAACAGGAAGGTAGAGACTCGCTGGCAGATCACCAGATAATATTATTCAGTACTTTTTTTGTTGAAGTGATAAAACTATGTACACACACCTAGCCCCAGGTAATTGCTGGCTGTGCAACGATTCACAAATAGCTGTGGTGTCTGACAGCCTGTCATTGCACTGTATGGGCTCAACAGCCACAGTTATCAAACCCAGCATCTAGAATCAGATTATTTCTGCTAGGATTCACAGCATGGCTCAACGTCCATGCAAATGTAACCACAAGCTGGCCATACATGTAAAAATTTCCCTGGATTGAGCAGGAAAGCCATATATACCCCCATCCACACAAAATATGAATGGGTGAATTTCTGGCTGCCAGCTATTGTATTCCAATAGCTGGCAGCTGGGACTGTGGTCGCTGTTTAGCCAACTTTTTTTTGGCCCAGCTCCTTCGATTTCCCAATCGAAATTGGTCAAGCTGAGTTGTGTTGGCAGGGCCATTCATGGTTTAAATTTCTGCAGATTCAAATTAAATCAGCTGCATTGGAGACATGTATGGGCTGCTTTAATCAAATTCCCACAGCCCCAGATGAAAGTTAAAATTAGACTTGAAGTGGGAGTGTCTGTAAGGAGGGTAGGTACTTAGAATTAATAAACATTGTTCCTTCCTGTAAGCAGCATCATGGGTTCTGCTTAAGGCACCCTGTAGTGTTTCTTCCTATACAGAACAGAAGGGTTGGAAAAATTCCAAAACAAAACTATATTCTTTTTTGCTGACACTGCCCTTTAAGCAAAGTAATATTTGTTACGGTAGCAGTTCCCCGCATTGACATTGGAGCATTTTGTCTTTTACTGTATTGGAATAGTGCAGATGAGCCCAGAATACTGGCCCGTTATTAAAGAGCATAAACATTGCTTTGAAGGGAGTGATGCTCTACTGGAGTAATGATCTGCAGGCAGCCAGGAAGAAGTGCCTTCTGTATCATAACCAACCTCCCACCCCTCTTTATGTCTGTACCTCCTCCATAACCAAGTGAAGACAGCTCTTGCATTGGTGTATGAGGTGTGCTGTGTGACTGCATCATGACGAGACCGCCCCCTCGAGTGCGGAGATTGTCCAGTAAGCTCCTTAAGGGGGGCAAGCTGCCAACGAGATGCCTCCCAAAAACGGGAGCATTTATTCAACTATTAAAACGTATTAAAAAAAAAAAACTACAGCAAAGTTGTCATGTGTCTGCTTTCTGTAATGGTCTTTTTTTTATTAGCCGGTAACAAAAAACACCAAGATAATCCAGAGTCACTGGACAAATTGCTATGCAATTCAAGATGCCCCTGGCACGAAAATAAAATGTAATTTTAAATATGAACTCCAGGTATGGCAATTTTATACGTAATTCCATTAATCCAGCTTGTAAGTTACGTATGCACCATACCCAGCTGAAGCCCCTGGAAGCTGGAAAACACTAAAGTAACTGCAACTCCAGTGATTTCCACTTGATTCCTAGTCTCATACTGAGTGGCTGCCCAAGGTACTGTGAACACAGGAGGTGACCCCGACCTGGCACTGGCGCCATTCAGAGAATTCTTTCTACGACATCACAACCCCACCACTCCACCTCATCCAGAGAAGACTGTCATTCAGAAAATGCAAAGCATTCTGAATGGTGCTTGCACTTACAATGCTGCAGGGCAAACACTCAATACAGGACAGACGCTAGGGGAGATCACTGGAGAAGCAGTGACTATCTGGCAATTCCCAGCTTCCATTGACCCAAGCCAACTATATATAAAATATCCTTACTTGCAAATCATCTTTGTAAAATTAATATTTTTCTCACTTTCTGGGCAAGGGGAACTTAAAGAGTGACTAAACCCAGAACCCTGCATTCACTATATCTGGACTCCCACAGAACACGGAAATGCAATTATAGTAAATATAAACTGCTAAATACCTTTTCTCATCAACAGTATTTAGCAGTCTTACGACTTCTATCAATGTCTGGTTAAAGCTTGCAGGAGGAGTTTTCATTCTCCCATGAATGTCCTATAAGGATGCAGGAGCCCTGACCCTATGTCTGGACAGTGCGGATTGGCCCTGTGCTGATCACATGTACTCTCTCAAGAAAAAATAAAAACCCTAACAATACACACCAAACTGAGCATGTGCAGCCTGACTTCAAAGGCTCTGTCTGTCTTTTACACAATGCAGAGGATTAACCCCTTATGTCCCACAGTGAGTAGAACAAGCATGCGTTACTGCATATACAGACTGATTTTACTGGTGTGGGTTTAGTAACACTTTAAGGGGTTCATAGAACTTTTCACAGACATTCATCCAGCAAAACTGGGCTTCGTCTACCTTTGCAACCCCGTTTCATGCTAAACCCCAAAATATGGGTGTAACAAAACCTGGTTATATTCACCTCCCCACCCTTAAATAGGCCCCAAAGCCACTTGCCTAAATTGTGGGGTGCTTCCCCTGTAGCTGCTCACACAGCCATGTCACCCATCCATAAGGATTTGTGAATGGGAAGACCGCAAGCTCCCTTTCAGCACAAATATAAAGCAGTCACTACACTTTACACATTGTTTACTTCCTCCAAACCCAGAACAGAAAGCCCTGGGGGCCGGGATGTACATGGCAGAGCCTGCACATTGCACATGCAATGCAGTGAACACGATTGCAGTGCTCTGCAGCCGCCAGTGCACAATCATAATAAAAAAGGTACATTTTATTAAATTCATGCAAATGGTGAACTAGGCATGTAGGGCAGCCTGTGAGCTACCAATGCAATTACAGATTGGTACAATTTCTTTCTACGTAGTGCACCAGAATGCAGCGGTAGGGCTTTAATGGGCATTGTGGTGCACAGTAATATGGGTCGGAGAGACATACAACTATAAAATGGCACTGCAAAGCACCATGGCTTGTGTTGCAGTAATGCGCAATAAAACAGGTTACCACAACAGTAATTGGACCCTGAAGACTACAACCTGCATACAAGTCTAATATTAGTAAGGCCAGTTTCACACTGGGGCGGTAGCGGTAAAGCGCCACTAGTTTTAGCTGCGTTTTACAGCAGCGCTTTGGTGCTGCTTTGGAAGTGCTGCCAATTCATTTCAATGGGCAGAGGCAGTGGAGGAGTGGTGTATACACCACTCCTGCACCACCCCAAAGATGCTGCTTGCAGGTCTTTCTCCTGTGCTGCAAGCGCACCC
>BLSH010123456.1:421073-431923 GCA_018402905.1 Glandirana rugosa | reverse complement strand
CCTCCATCATGCCTTTATTAGTCTTGGTCACAGTGGGGGGTGGGGGAGTCTTCCTCCATTTTGTCTCAGCGACAGTGGGAAATGTGCCAAGTGGGGACACAGGCAGCAATAGAAATCTGGCAAATTCAAACCTTTTTCTACTCTATCCAAATGTTTTGTCTGCATTTATCCTTTAAAGCAGGGATCCCCAAACTACAGACCTCCACGTCCCATTGTAAAATTCTGACATTGACAGGCATGATAGGAATTGTAGTTCCTGGAGGGCCATAGTTTGGAGACTCCTGCTTTAGAGCTCAACCGGTGGCCCTCCAGCTGTTTCAGAACTACAAATCCTATCATGCCTCGGTCTTTGGCAATCATGCTTGTTACTGTCAGCCTTGAAAAGCCTCATGGTATTGTTAGCTCTGCAACAGTGGGAGGGCCACACACAGGTTGAGCACCCATGCTTTACAGTGACACTGCCTTTCTCCATTCATTCAGGGCAAGGTGACAGTTTCTGCCCCAGTATGGATACTTGCCCAGCCCTGCTGGAGCCCTCACAAACAGATCAGAGCTTTTGGGCATGTGGCAGAAGGTGACCTAAAAGTGCTTGGGCTTGATTGACCACCCACCAGGACCAAATAATCAACATGGAGAGGGTGCCACAATTTCCCCCAGTATACGCTATGATAGACTAAGCTCCTTGAGGCCAGGGACTGATGTGAATGTATAATGTATAGTGCTGTCAATTTATGCAGCACTTTACACACAAGTACCTGTAATAAAAAAACAGTTAAAAAGCAGAGCTTAGACAGGCAGGGGTGCTGCAACAGGGAGGAGACGATGCAGCATAGCTGGTAGGTTACCTGCTTGAGTCGGTGGGCTATCTGCAGACAATGTTATTTAGCCCTGAACTGGCATAGTGACAGCATCTCTTTGAATCAACATTAATATCCATTTGTCTACTAGTGTAGCTACTGAAATGCAATGTGATCTCCACCTGTTACTTATTAAGCAGGAAGCAGCTCAGCTGGATGCTGCATGACTAAGCCTTGAGAATGTACCACTCATGGCAGGAACTGTCAACTCCAAGTGCTCCCAGGGGCCCCAAGGGAAAAGGAAAACCCTGTTTTATATTTAACATTGAGTTATATGGGTGGGGACGTTGAACAGACCCACAGCAAGCTGTGCAGGCACATTAATAAGGCCAGCTCCACATATATAAAACAGAATACATAGCGCCATAGTTGCTCATGATGTACACAGGTTCTGCTGCACAGTGCTATACAGTGGCTGTGCTTACGGTTTTTCACAATAAAAAGGCTGTACAAGTTGGGCAACTCACAGAAAATGTGGGACCTGTTATCTCAACAATTGTTAGGAACTGATTGCAAGTTAAGGGTTTGATCACTCCAGGTGCTACAAATTTCTGCATGTATAGGAAGGGAGGGGGCAAGCATGGGGAGTCTATAGAAGGAGAGGATGGGGAGGAAGAAAGACACGGTACTCATCTCCTCTCCCTATGTGTGGGAAGGTCACTAGGCTATTGCAGGGAGAAGACAAGGATAAGGCTAAAGCTCCATACACACGGGCTGAATGCTGGTTCAAAAAAAAAAAAAAAAAAAAAAAAAAAAAAAAAAAAAACGGCCGACATTTGGTTTTACAGAAGCCAGCCGAGCATGCTGGGAAACCAGCAGTTGGCCGGCTCCCAACAAACGCTCTCAGCCAATTACAGAGAGCTGATCAAAGTGTCCTGTCGGGGGTTGGGGCTCAGTCTTCCTGTGAGAAGAAAACAGTTCAGGAGGGGAGATCGCTGTACCAATGTTGGATCCTTATTACAATGACCGTTTTTTTTTTGCCGTTCAACTGGCCAAGTTGAAGGGACAAAAAATTCAAAGTGTGTACCAGACTTTAGAGAAAATTCAAAGGACAAGGGGGGCAAATCATTGTGGGATGGAGGGAGATGAGAAGCGGAGGGGTCACCAATGGATGGAAGAGAGAAGAGAAGTCACAGATTGACAAAGGGGGGAGGAGGATGAGAAGGGGGAAGTCACCAATGGGGAGGGAAAGGATGAGAAGTCAGATGAAAATGGAGAAGATGAGAAGACAGTGGGACAGACCTGCCAGCAAGAAGAACAGGGTATCATGAATGTACAATGCACAATGAAACTCCTTGATGACCACTTTACCTTGGACTGCAGGTAGAAGGATCCTCCTACAGCTCTGTCATTGACTTTAAATAGGTGGTCGTAGTTCTGCAGAATAAAAACAAATAAAGATTCACTTTCCTGTACTGCTAGAAGGTTAACACCAGTCTGGTTGCATGGCCTTGCACTACACTTAGGCTGGGTTCACACCGCAACATGGAGTGGCTCACAGCAGGGGTCCAGTGCGTCCTCAGTTTTAGGTCAGATCTCAGCCCAAATTTTTGGCAGATTTCTGACCTGAAAACGAACAGGACTCCTGTGAAACTCGCATCCAATTTGCAATAGTGTGAACCCAGCCTTACTTCAGAACCCCAAAGCAGCATTGGTTGGAAGTGTTACATTAGGTGCAGGTTATAAAACCTTACCCACAACAGCCAGACTGCAGCTATCAGTTGACTGGGGCAGGAGTAGAAGAGAAAGCTCATGCCTATAAAACACCAAAAAAAAAAAAAAAAAAAAAAAAAAAAAAAAAAAAAACTTACCTTCTGGACCAATTCCTATGAACAGGCAAAGCTGTAATAGTGTCTCAGCCCAACTCTTGGATGTGTTGGATAACTGGAAAGGGGGGGGGGGCATAGTGATTTAACAGAGTTCACCCTTCAGCATCTTGGACAATTGAATATGAATTTTGGCTGGTATGGGCAGTAGGTCCATTTTTATCTAAGAATTTCACACTTCAGACCCAAGGCCCCAATAGCTTATCCGTGGTTCTGTTTGGTAGGGAAGTCCATACTTGATCACCATTACAATTCTCAATATAGGAGTATAAAAACATGCAGTTTCACATGAAGTTATCCTATTACAAATGATTATTTCTTTTTTACAACAGTGTTTACAACCTGTGTTGGCAGAAGTGGAATGCAAATATATTAATTTGTAACACTTCTGCAAATAACTAATTTGTTACAGCTCCATCTTGTGACCACTCACAAAAATGCAGGCTTACATGAAGTTGTGCAGTAACAGCACACCATATTTTATAAATGTATGTTATAAAGTATGAAGCAAGCACGGGATAGACAAAGTTCTTCCATTACCTTCTGAATCTCCTCAGGCTCCAGTTTAGAGAGATTGAGAATTTGCTGGGCTTCTTGCAAACTTATTCCCGATAGGCTGCTGGCTGCAGCCGACTCCTTTCCTGCCCGCCCTCCTCTTGCCTCAGCTGCTGCTCTGCTTGCTGATCAAAGATTGTAACAAGTGAATGTGAGAAAAGTAGGAAGAGTACATTGTGCAGCATCAATGGTTAATATTTTACACATTTGCAGCATAAAAAAAAAAAAAAAATTATACAAACACCACACCAGACAGTGTCGCCACTTGCACTTTTAAGCATACTGACAGCCAAACTTTGGTCTGCTCTATCTTGAAAAAATTCCAAGACGGCTGGAACACCTGCAGACACCTTTCTGGTGTCCAACAATGAATAACATTTTTTCCAAAGTTTAAAATTGCTTGTGTCAGCATCATTTTTCCAAATGTGTCACCTTTTTTCTGCTGGAAAGAATCATATTTACCACCCTATCTGAAAGCCCCTTAGACTTCAGGAGCCTTTCCTCAGACACCAAGCTGATACAGCAGATCTGCCCTGTCAGGCAACATGAGGGGGGCTCTGCTGCCGGGCGTAGAAGCGTGGAAAACCAGGCCTTCTTCGGTCAATACAGAACCACTAGAATCATTGTAGAGATGTGCTTGAACAAATTTTCTTAGGACCAAGGGAATCATCTTGAACGGGGGGGGAAAGGCATAGCACAAGCGAAATGCCCACCTCTGCACTAGGAAGTCTATCCCTTTGGCCCCTACGTCCCTTTCCAACGAAAAGTATATTGGACTTGGGCATTTGACTTGAATAGGACCACCTCTGGAAAGCCCCACTTCAGCAACAAGCTGAAAAATGTCCCTGCTCAGTGACCATTCTGATTTGCGCAACTGGTGATGACTCAAAGGTCCGCCAGATGATTGTCCACCCCCCTGATGTGGACTGCGGAGATTGAATTCAGGTTGACCTTGGCCCAAGCAAAAATGGCAGCTGCCAACCAAATCAGTGAAGGACACAGTGTCCCACTTGCTTGTTGATATACGAGACCACCACTTTGCTGTCCGAAAGGATTTGCACGTGGTGATCCTTCATCTCCTTGGCAAGAGCCTCCCAAATCTCCTGCAGCTCCCTCCAATTGGCTGATTTTTGGGATTCAGCTCTGGACCAGGCTCCTTGGGCTACTTTTGATCCCCAATGGACCCCCCCCCCCCCCGCCATCCCCAAACGCTGGCATCCATGGTGATCCGAGCAGAGACCGGAAAGGTCAACTGGAGCTGCAAGAGGTTTTCCTCATCTCTCAAACACCAGAGACCTTTTGGTCTTTGAAGATAGATGAAAGGTTTTGTGTATCAGTTGTCTCCCATCCCAGATCCTCAGGATACCAGATTGACATCTGAAATGGGTTCTTGCCCATGAAACTGCTCTGATTGTTGCTGCCAGGAGGCCCAGCAACAACATTGGCTTTTTCAAACACTGCCAAATTGCTTTGAAACCAAGCAGCTATACGCTTCACATTTTCTACCTTCTCTATGAAGTAGTCTTTCTGCATTACGGAGTTCACCCTGTATCAGAGGCAACACAGGTCTTGCGGAAAAGGAATGGTAGTCTAAATATGGGATGATTAAAATCCCCTTTAGTCTCGGGGGGGGGGGGGGCGGCTAGTGACTCTGCCAGGACCTTTGTGAAAATCCTGGGGGACGAGGACAGGCCAAAATGGCAGAGCCCTGAACTGGAGATGACGGACGCTGTTCCCCTACTTGATCCCCACCAAGTACTTCTGCAAGTCTTCATATGCAAATATGCGTCCCTCAGATCGAGGGAGGGCATAAAGCAATTTAGGGGGAGAATTGTCTTTGCTGTAAAAATGGTTTCCATTCAGAACTTCTTGTAGACCACCCCTTGTTCAGAGACTTTAAATTCAGAATTAGGCAAAATTTGCCCGACGGTTTCAGAACCATAAAAACGTGCGAATAGAAACCCTGTTTGGTCCCTTGCTGACATAATGGAACACTGGTCTATCAGGTCACTGCTGCCTTCTGAGGATTCCTGGGAGGGAAGGTTACATTCGTCCTTGCGGGTGGAGTGCCCTTGAAGAGTAACTGATCTCCCTCCCAGATTATCCTCTGTATGAACCCATTGGGAGTAATCTTTTCCCACTGTAGGAGGAACTGCCCCATTCTCCCTCCCACTGGGACCAAGTCATTGGGCTTTTTCCTTTTTTTTTGGAGAGGAAAAAGAATGCCTTTCTGTTCTCCCCACCCCACAGTTTCTTAGGGGCTTGCCCTTGCAACCTTTGGGGGGGGGGGAGCTAAAAACACACACACTTTTCAGGGACCTTGTCATTAACCAGAAAAGCCTTTTTCTTGTCCACAGTTCGGTCTAAAACATTTTCTAGGTCCTGCCCAAACAGATCCCCTTCAAAAGGAATACCGCAGTCTCCTTCTTGAAACCGGATCCCCTGACCAGGATTTTAGCCACAGGGCCCGGCGAAAAGTTTACCAAGGCTTCGGCTTTAGCCAAAAGCTTGACAGATTCCGCCAATGCATCTGCCATATAGCCCGTAGCCTTTTGCAGCATAGGCTGAATCCAGGATTTCCTTCCTTGAAGTCCCTCCTTCCATATGGGCCTGTAGTTGGTCTAAGCTGACTTCCAAATTGCAGGAGACCACGGTTGTAGCTATTGCCGGCTTCAAATTAGCCATGACTGCTTCCCATGACCGCTTCAGCAACACCTCCATCCTTATGTACATAGGCTCCTTGAGGACCCCCATGTCCTCAAAACGCAAGGTCAGTAGCCTTAGTGCATTGCGAGAAAGCTGTGTCCAATTTTGGAACTTTGTTCCACACGCAGGAGGGGTCCTCATTAAAAAAGGGAACCTCCTTTTAATACATTTGGGGAAAAAAACTCTCAGGCTCCATTAACACTTGATGGAATCTAATAATGCGCGGTGTACCAGAAAAACCATGCCTTGGTCCTCCTTCAGGGTCTAGTACATTTGGTCATGGAGGGACAAAAACCTGTTCCTCTAATATCTAGGGTTTCATAAGTCACCCCCAGCAAGGTATCCACCTGCTTGAGCAAAAGCCTGTATCTAGGGCGATTTAGTCCTTTGTTCCGGAATATTTTAGGATAAAGCTGCTTCACTCAGCTCCTCCAAAGAATCCGTATCTTCCTCTCCCGTTCCATCACCCTCTGGGGCTGTAACGAGGGGTACTTCTGCTGTTTGTTTTGGGGTCTCAAGGTTTGACAGCATGGACTTCATTCCCTTTTTCACACCCAAAATTAAGTATTTCCATGCCCCGTTACCTCTTTGTATACTAGTTTGTCTATACATGGTTGCAGAGCGGTTTATTCCAAACCTCTTTAAAAACTGAGTTATGCAAGGTGGGCACCTCTTCTGTACTGTGCTCATGCACAGCTTACTGTACAGTGCACACAGGCAGGTAAGAATTTTTTTAATGCAGAAGAGACCTAGCACATCTCTTCTGAATTAAAAACCCTGCCCACAAACTTTTTTCCGCAAGTGCCTGGGTTCACACTTGTGAGATGTCAGACATTGCATGTGATTCGCACCCGCACTGTGGTGCCAATCACATGCTATGTCTGAGCAATGAGAGTTCAGCCATACAGCTGTATGGCTGAACTCGCATTAGATTCACACAGAAAAAGGTGCAGTGACTTTCCCCCCGCATTGGAATCTGATCATATGGGTGTTCTCACCAATGCGATCCGATTCCTGTGCGAATTCACAGTTCACACTGCGATCTGGGGGGGGGTGTCATTAACATTGTATTGACAATCGCAGCAGATTGCAGCGTGAACTGACTGCTAATCTATGTGTTCTCTTCCATGATTGAAAGCTGTCCAAACTGAAAGTGGCCAGAATAATTTTACCAAAATCTGTGTGCCAATCAGGATCTTTACTGGTTGGTGAAAATGGGAGGTGAGGTGGGGGATGCCCAAAAAATTTCAATCCTGGGCGCATTTACATTTGAGGTCATTTATTCATATTTCATCAATCCCTTGCAGTGCATTAAAAGTGTTACTAAACCCAGGACCCTGCATTCACTATATCTGGTCTCCCAAAGTACACAGAAAATGGAAACGCAATTATTTGAGTAAATATAAACTGCTAAATACCTTTTCTCATCAGCAGTATATAGCAGTCTTGCGACTTCCATCAGTGTCTGGTTAAAGCTTGTAGGAGTATTTATTCTTCTCTGACTGTACTATGAGGCTGCAGGACCTCTGACCCTCTGTAGACTGCCAATTGGCCCTGTGCTGATGACATGCACCTTCCCAAGAAAGAAAAAACTAGCAATACACACCAAACTGAGCATGTGCAGGCTGATGCCAAAGGCTCTGTATTATCAGGAGAGAGATTGGGGACAGTGGAGGAAGGGGAGGATCAGAGAAGACAGGATCAAACAGCCTTTTTACACAACGTGGAGGATTAACCCCTTAAGTGTTACAGCGAGTATAACAGGAAAACTTTACTGCATATACAGAATGATTTTACGGTTATGGGTTTAGTAACACTTTAAGGAATCCTATTCTATATGGGCTGCCAATGCACAGAACAGTTAGTCATGTAACACAACACAAGGTATTGGTGCAGTCCTACACTGTACAGTGCATTGCCAATTTACATTGGACAGCACACAATAGACAGAGTAGGTGCATTGCAGTAATGTGTAACTGAATGTGGCGTCACAGAAAAGCAGTTCACAGGGCATTACCTTCGCACAACTAAACAAAATATCAGATCTTCCATCTTATACGATTATTTACCTACTAACTCCTGGCGTAGAGCCTTTGTGAATGCCCGGCCAACAACCTGTGCTCCCATCACCAGGATCTGTGCCAAGTATTTTGCCTGTAGGGGGGAAGACAAAGTACAAATTATGTAAATACAAGTCTCAAAAATATCATTCACATTGACATGGCTACATGTATTGTACACATGAGAAGCTCCACTGCAGTAAGAACTACATAAATACAACGAGGAAAATTCCAAGATACAAAAAAAACAAAACAAAAAACGGAAATTGCCTTCAAAACGGTAGATGACAAACCATGCCCTCTAATCCTACTCGTTTAGGCATAGGGAGTGCGTGTGAGGGATTCAATCCTTTGCTGATGTAGCTTCAGCAGCAAGAAACTGAGCCACCCATGTACACATACAGGACACTACAACCAGAACATAAATCAAGGTCAGGCATGCAAATTCATAAAATGAAGGCATTCGGTATAAAAAGGGCCAGTGATGCGGTTCATACAAGAACCAAACCATGTAAAACCCTTCTGCAACAAGGTCTACCTATCAAAGACAACACACACTCTTACTTTGAAGAACTCGCCCAGCAATATCAGACTGCATGGTGTAGCACTGCTGACAGAATAAATCTGCCGAAAATCCTGGAAGATCCAGGTGCCCCTACTGCTTCATCTGCCACCCGCTTACACTCCCTCCCTGGTGTCTGGTTACTGGCACCAGGATACACCCACCATATACTGTAGCTGGCTGTTCAAGGTGACCCACAGCATAGCGGGCCATATTCCATCCCGACCCATGCAGTGCTTCACCTGTCTCAAGGTAGTCCAGGACTCCTGATGAACCTGCACCAACCTCGCTAATACCCAGAGGTGGAGCATGAACCTGCTTCATCCATGCATACCTTCCCTCAAAGGATTTGAGAATGCCAACAGCCATTGCCCATCCATACCAATCAGCAGCAAACATCAGGGGCTCAGCCAGCTAGGTTCCTCCCTACCCTACACCTCCTGAGGCAAAAGATAAGGGGAGGACTGGAGCCCAACCAAATCAAGGACAGCTCCACTAGAGCCTTCGCACGAACAGGGATACTTCTACTCTGGCAGTGAAAAGAGAAAACTGAGGTGGTGATGGGAGGGGGACGATTCCAACAACCAGGATAACAAAAAACCCAGATAGACATGCAACCCCTCCAAGTCCAACGCCCCTGGAATCAGGGGAGCATACTAGGAGGCCCCTGTAACTAGCACATGGCCAGAGAGAAAAACTAACCAGAAAAAACAAATATGGAGGAAACTTAAAGGGGTTGTAAACCCGGATGATTTTTCACCTTAAAAGGGGTTGAAAAGCCTCTTAACCACATCGGTACCTGGCACAAAAACCCCCTTCCTGTCCAGGCCATTTCTCAGCTTTCAGTGCTCTCACACTTTGAATGACAATTACTCAGTCATGCAACACGGTACCCATATGAAATTGGCGTCCTTTTTTTCACACAAATAGAGCTTTCTTTTGGTGGTATTTAATCACTGGGGGGGTTATTTTTTGTGCTATAAATAAAAAAAGATTGAAAATTTTGTGAAAAAATGCCTTTTTCTTTGTTTCGGTCATAACATTTTGCAAATTAGTCATTTTTCTTTGTAAATTTTGGCCAAAATTTATACTGCTACCTATCTTTGGTAAAAATAACCCAAATAAGTGTATATTATTTGGTCCTTGTGTAAGTTATAGAGTCTACAAACTATGGTGCAAATCATTGAAAATTGATCACATCTGATATACTGACAGCCTCTCATTTCTTGAGACCCTAACAAGCCAGGAAAGTACAAATACCCCCCAAATGACCCCTTTTTGGAAAGTAGACATTCCAAGGTATTTAGTAAGAGGCATGGGGAATTTTTTGAAGCTGTAATTTTTTGCAAAATGAAGATTTTTTTTTTTTTTTCACAAAATGGCCATTGTAACAGGTTATTTCTCACACACAGCATATGCATACCCCAAATTACACCCCAAAACAAATTCTTCTGCTCCTCCTGAGTATGGCGATATCACATGTCTGAGACTTTTTCACAGCCTGGCCACATACAGAGGCTCAACATGCAGGGAGCGCCGTCAGGTATTCTAGGGACATAAATTACACATCTAATGTCATGACGACCTATCACATTTTTGAAGGTCCTGGAGCACCAGGACAATGGAATTGCCCACAAAATGACACCATTCTGGAAAGCAAACACCCCAGCGAATAATCATTGAGGCATAATGAGTCTTTTGAACGGTTCATTTTTGTTCCAGTAGTTTTTGCAAAATGTGGAAAAAAAAATGAAAACGCATTTTTTTTTTTTTTTTACACAAAGTTGTCCATTTATAAGCTATTTCCAACACATAGCATGTACATAGCAAAAATTACACCCCAAAATACATTCTGCTATTCCTCCTGAGTATGGCGACACCACATGTGACACTTTTACACAGCCTGACCACATACACAGGCCCAACATTGAAGTAGCACCTTCAGGCGTTCTACAAGCATAAATGACACATCTCATTTCTCAACACCCTATTACAATTTTGAAGGTCCTGGAGCACCAGGTCAATGGAATTGCCCACAAAATGACCCCATTTTGGAAAGAAAACACCCCAACGTATAATCTATGAGGCATAATGAGTCTTTTGAACATGTCATTTTTTTCCAGATGTTTTTGGAAAATGTGGAAAAAAATGAAAACGCTTTTATTTTTACACAAAGTTGTCCATTTATATGATATTTCCAACACATAGCATGTACATAGCAAAAACCCCACATTAAAAACGATACATGTACGATACACAACCTTTATCGAATATTTACCTGTTG
>BLSH010123456.1:397863-413454 GCA_018402905.1 Glandirana rugosa | reverse complement strand
CCCCCCGTGACACATCTGTACCCATTACACACTCCCCCCCCGTGGCTCACACATTACCCATGTCTACACAGTGCCCCCCCCTCACACATTACCCATGTCCACACAGTATCCCCCAGCATCACACATTTTTATAGTGTCCCCAGTGATTACAGGGCAGTCACCAGCCTGTACACAATGCGGGTCCCAAGCTACCAGGGAACCACAAGTCGCAGCAGGCCCTGTACACCAGTATCTAGTCTGTAGGACATGCTGGGCCTGGTAGCCCAGGTTACACATGCTGCTATGACAGCTCAGCCGCTAAATGTCTGCTTCCGCTACTCACGTGACCTCGTGACCCCGTTCTATCCCCCAACCCCTGTACGTAGCCGCACATGTGCCCCTTACCATGCCTCACAAACTGTCAAGGTTACCGCAGCTGCGTATGCGGCCGCCGGTTCCTGGGCAGGCTTAAATACTTTGATTGCATCAGGCCACGTGACTCTGGGCACAGGAACGTCAGTGCGCCTATACGGTCAGTGCCATTTTGAAAGTGGGCAAGAGTACTGGCAGACTATAATAAGTCTTATTGAGATATACATGGTGTACTATATAGCCAAAGGAGTTCAGTGATGTGTGGAGAACAGAAATGTGAAAAAGAACTTGGGGGGGGGGAGCAGGGCTAGGAGCAGGCCAGAGGTTTATTTAGCCCTAGAAGGATTTACAGATTCACCTCCCCCTGACCAGAGCACCTTTTGCGATTCGGCAATTGCGCGGTTGTGCAACGTTGTACCCAAACAAAATTGATGTCCTTTTTCCCCACAAATAGAGCTTTCTTTTGGTGGTATTTGATCACCTCTACGGTTTTTATTTTTTGCGCTATAAACAAAAAAAGAGCGACACTTTTGAAAAAAAAAAAAACTTTTTGCTATAACACATAAAAAAAAAAAATGTAAAAAAACGAATTTCTTCCTCAGTTTAGGATAGCATGAATTCTTCTACATATTTTTGGTATAAAAAAAAATCACAATAGGCGTATATTGGTTGGTTTGCACAAAAGTTATCGCATCTATAAAATAGGGGATAGATTTATGGGGTTTTTTTTTATTATTATATATTTATTTATTTATTTATTTATTTTACTGGTAATGGCAGTGATCTGCAACTTTTAGTGGGATATTCTAGCAGACAGATCGGACACTTTTGACACTTTTTTGGGACCACTGACTTTTATACAGCGATCACAGCTAAAAATGCCCACTGATTACTGTATAAATGTCACTGGTAGGGAAGGGGTTAACCTGCAGGGGGCAATCAAAGGGTTAAGTGTTCCCTAGGGAGGTGTTTCTAGCTGTGTGGGGGCTGGGCTGATAGGGAGTAGAAAGAGATAGCTATTCCAGATTACTTGGAACAGCAGATCTCCCTCTACTCCCCTGACAGAACGGAGATCTGCTGTTTACATCGACAGATCCCCATTCTGTCTCTCTGTGGAGCGATTGCAGGTAGCCGGCAGACATCGCGGCCACCTCCCACGCGCATCGGCTCCAGCGTCACTCCCTATAGCTCCTAAAGCGGCCAACGTACAATGACGGCGATTTGCGCAGCCGTGCCAACCTGCCGCAGTACAACTGCAGCGGCTGATCGGCAAGCGGATATATAAGCAGAGTAAATAAAGGCTAGGAGGCCATGAATACTATTAGAACCAGGGTCCTCGTGTCAGCCCTACAGAGAGCTTCCTGGTCACACAGGTCTCTTTAATGGGGGATGAGTATCCTTGTGCCTTCTTCCTCCTCCTCACTACCTCTTATACAGTATCTCACAAAAGTGAGTGCACCCCTCGCTTTTCTGTAAATATTTTATTCTATCTTTTCATGTGACAACACTGAAGAAATGACACTTTGCTACAATGTAAAGTAGTGAGTGTACAGCTTGTATAACAGTGTAAATTTGCTGTCCCCTCAAAATAACTCAACACACATCCATTAATGTCTAAACTGCTGCCAACAAAAGTGAGTACACCCCTAAGTGAAAATGTCCAAATTGGGCCCAAAGTATCAATATTTTGTGTGGCCACCATTATTTTCCAGCACTGCCTTAACCCTCTTGGGCATGGAGTTCACCAGAGCTTCATAGGATACCACTGGAGTCCTCTTCCACTCCTCCATGACGACATCACGGAGCTGGTGGATGTTAGAGACTTTGCGCTCCTCCACCTTCTGTTTGAGGATGACTCACAGATGCTCAGTAGGGTTTAGGTCTGGAGACCAGGATTGCCACATCATCCCTTTAATCCAGGACACATATCAACTGCACAGGTTCTGTGGCTGATTAAGGTGGTAATTAAACTCACTAGGTGCCTTGTCTGCATTAAATTAGCCTCAGAACCTATGCAATGCATATGTGTCCTGGATTAAAGGGATGATGTGGCAACCCTACTGGAGACATGCTTGGCCAGTCCATCACCTTTAGCCTTCATTCACATAGGGGCGACCCGACTTCGGAGCGACTTCGCTAGGTGACTTCCAGCGCGACTTCAAGGACCTCAGGTGACTTTACAACACGACTTTTGCCAGGCGACTTTGCCTTGACCAATCAAAGAAGGGAGGGAGGGAGCTGCCCCAAATAAATTCTAGTCTTTTAACTGTAAAGTCGCTTCCATGTAGATGGGGATCCGACTTGGAGGCAACCTCTATTGAATCCTATGGGCACAAGTCTGGATAGAAGTCGCCTAGAAGTAGTACATGAACCTTTTCTGAAGTCGCCTTGAAGTCGGAGCGATTTCAGTCGTGTATATTAAGACGGTTCCCATTCATTTCAATGGGATTTCAAATGTCAAGCAACTTGGAACGACTTGAGGCAACTCAAGTCAGATCGCAAGTCGCCCCTGTGTGAACGGGCACTAACTCTCAGCTTCTTTAGCAAGGCAGTGGTCGTCTTTGAGCTGTGTTTGGGGTTGTTATGTTGGAATACTGCCCTGCTGCTCAGAAGGGAGGGAATCATGCTCTGCTTCACTATGTCACAGTACATGTTGGCATTCATGGTTCCCTCAATGAACTGTAGCTCCCCAGTGCCGGCAGCACTCATGCAGCCCCAGACTATGACATTCCCACCGCCATGCTTGACTATAGGCAAGACACACTTGTCTTTGTACTCCTCACCTGGTTGCTGCCACACAAGCTTGACACCATCTGAACCAAATAAGTTTAGCTTGGTCTCATCAGACCACAGGACATGGTTCCAGTAAAGCATGTCCTTAGTCTGCTTGTCTTCAGAAAACTGTTTTCAGGCTTTCTTGTGTATCTTTTTTAGAAGAGGCTTCCTTGTGAGACAACAGCCATGCAGACCACTTTGATGCAGTGTGCGGCGTATGGTCTGAGCACTGACAGGCTGACCCCCCCACCCCTTCAACCTCTGCAGCAATGCTGACAGCACTCATATGTCTATTACCCAAAGACAACCTCTGGATATGATGCTGAGCATGTGCACCCAACTTCTTTGGTCGACCATGGCGAGGCCTGTTCTGAGTGGAACCTGTCCTGTTAAGCTGCCGTATGGTCTTGGACACCGCGCTGCAGCCCAGTTTCAGGGTCTTGGCAATCTTCTTTGCCATGAGATGCTATGTTGAACTTCCAGTGACCAGTATGAGAGAGTGAGAGTGATAACACCAAATTTAACACACCTGCTCCCCATTCACACCTGAGACCTTGTAACACTAACGGGTCACATGACACCGGGGAGGGAAAATGGCTATATAACAAACACAGATTGAGGGGACCAAGCGGTAATTCTAGGGAGGAAAGGGCCGTATAGCAACGCTCATGAAAAAAGTATTTATTCGACTATAGGGTACAATATCAAAAATACAATACAGCAAAATGAATCGTATAGTAACCAAACAATTACAAATAGGCTGTCATGGAGCAACACATGTTCCTCCAGACAACCCAGGCCTGGTACATGAAAAACACACACGGGGGGAAACAAACAAGATAGGGGGGAAGAAAAACGTCCGGACGTGGGGGGTCAAAAAAACAGCCACTGATGGAAATGATGTAATAGTCAATTAAAGTCTATGTCAACAATAGTTGAAGCAGCCGTTGTAGTAAAGGGCTCTGTGGCTATGAGGAATGCTGGAGAGTCACTCAGTGGAGTGTGGAGTAGGGGATAAAGTAAGCTACTCACTGAGCCTCCTTAATGTGTGTAGATGGACATATTGAGCATAGCTATGTACTGTTGAAGATGGTAATAGCACCAGGTTATGCAGTCCGTACCATGTCTGTAATTAGCAATAATGCATGGCCACAAAGGGGGCTGAATGTGACAGATACATATATATTTGTTAGTGTCCAGACTTCTCTGTGAAATATGCTGTACTCACAATTGCGTAGTGTTGTACTGTGCAAATCCTCTTAGCCCGGACCGAGTCCCTGAAGGCTTGCCATCCAGTATGTTCGTGGTCACCCGCTGCCGATCCACTACAGCCGCTACAATCATCCACTTGGAGCTGTGCCGCCAGGTACAGCGTGTATGCATGTGCGGAACAAGCCGCTACTTCCTGGATGCAGGGCACATGACCCGATCATGTGATGTGGCTGGAGGCGTATACTTGTGTCAAGCTTCACTGGCCAGCTCTGTGGATCGAGCCAGGATACTAGAGATCCCCGGGATGCACGGGTCTGGACGGCACCCCCCACGTCTCAGGACGTGTCATGGACGCGTTTCGCTAGGCGTATTAGCTTGGCTTCTTCAAAACATCTTGGGTGGATCATCCACAAGCCACCCCTTAAGTACATTCATTCTGGGTGGCCCCGCCTATTAGATGTAACAAGCATAAGGGATCGTGGTGCATTTCTTGTTGTTAAACCAGACGTAAAACATACTAATACTTCTGTGATTTGGGTTTTCTGATTTAATCTCCTAAGAGGGGAATATTGATTCAACAACTTGATTAACACTGAGGTAGGGGAAGGAATGGTCACGGACAAAAGGCACATTAGGAAAAAGAACAACACCTTATTATTGGTTGATAATGGAAACACATAGGAATACGTTAGGACATTTAGCTTAGTGGGATAAGCAGACAGTGTGCCATTTTTTCAATGGGTCTATCTCCAAACCTGCCTGTAGTTGATGATTAACCGCTAGGAGGTAGAACAGTGAAAATAAACAATTGATTAATATGATAATGTATCAGAGTAGATGTAAGTTCCAATATTGAAAGGCACCAATGTTTGACAGTCCCATTTGCGGGAATGTTCATATCTGGTCCCAATCCCTCCTAAAGTATGTTTAGCACCATACATATTGGGTCCGCACACTTCGCTGACGTAGTGCTCACCGGCGGTGCAGTGCCCATAGGAACATTTGCCACTATGTTATCATATATTTTCACATAGATAAATTAAGGGACTAACCAGACATGCCCTATTTGGACATGTAAGCAGACCGCCAGGTTATAAATGAGCTAGGTGTGGAGGACATAGGGGTGTATTAGGTACTGTGTAAACCAACTTGAAACGTTGGGAGAGACTAGACAGTGTCAGCAAGTAAAGAGGCTGGAACAGTGACTGCATCAGAGGGCGGCCAAGAGGCCAATAAACATATATCTTACCGTTAATTACATTAGTATTTAGGTAAGAAGACCTGGAGGTTGAATTCCACATTGAGGCCCCCCGGTTGGAGGCTCCTCAAATGGTAGATCCACCATTTTTCTTTCTGTAAAAGTATTTGGTTAAAGTCGCCTCTCCTCTGGGGGAGTTTGAGGACATATATCCCCTTGACTTTCATTCCTGTCGGGCTCTTCCCGTGCTGGGAATGAAAGTGTTTAGCCAACATTTTCTGGGGTTCCTTCTCCTTCATTTCCCGCATGTGCTCGCCAATTCGGACCCTTAGAGGTCTTTTAGTTTTGCCCACGTATATCTTGGGGCAGGGACATGTTATCATGTAGATGACACCTGACGTTGAGCAGTTAATAAAATCCCTGATCTCAAAATGTTTGTTCCCAAGAGCATCCGTGAAGTGGTCTGTTTTCTCCACAAAGGGGCACACCTGACAGTGTCCGCAGGGGTGCATCCCTATTGTACGCGGGTAGTCTGAGAGCCACGTCTCGCTGGTGCTTCTAACAAACTCAGATTTGATCAGGATGTCACCCAAATTCCTGGATCTGCGGGCAACCATCTTAGGTTTTGGGCCTACAATTTGGGCCATCTTGGAGGTTGCAGTCAGGACATCCCAATGTTTGGTCACAGCGGAGATCACCTCTTCCCACTGTGAACCATACGTTGTGATGAGTCTAGTATGGACATCTTCAAGGTCCCGTGTCTCCCTAGGTGACTTCACCTGAGAGACTAGACTGTGTCTATCCCGAGCGGCAGCTTTTTGTTTTGCCCTCCGGATAGTTCTATGGGGATACCCACTCTCCCTGAATCTTCTATATAGGTCCGTTTCCTCTATGTGTAAATCCTTCACTACGGAACAGTTCCGTTTGATTCTAAGGAACTGTCCCGTAGGGATCCCCCTGATAAGCCATGGTGGGTGATGGCTATCAGCCCGTAGTAACGTATTGGCTGCCGCCTCTTTCCGGGACGTGCATGTCTGGATTTTGCCTTCGTCTAGGCTGATCCAGAGATCAAGGAAAGGGATTTTACTGCGATCATAGCTGTATGTCAGGCGTATATTCCGTTCATTTGAATTAAGACATTTCATGAACTCGTGTAGTTCCTCCAACGAGCCCCTCCATAGCATAAATATATCATCAATATACCGCAGCCAGGTGTGGGCGTGGCTGTGGTATAGAGTTTGAGGATAAACCTCTTCAATCTCCCAGAGGCCCAAGTGGAGGCATGCGTAGGCCGGAGCCCACGCCGCCCCCATCGAAGTGCCTCGGGTCTGTTGGTAGTGTTATTACTCAACATAAACTCCAGGAGCTCGAGGATGAACTCATTCTGAGGGCCACATTGGTGATGGAATTGTTCCAAAAATACAGCAATGGCCGCAATGCCTTTCTGGTGAGGGATCGAAGTATACAAGGACTCTACATCGATCCCCACCAGCCATACTGATTCAAAAATCTCAATCTCGCTCAACTTTTGGAGGACGTGTCTTGTGTCCTGTACAAACGATGTAAGTTCAGTTACCATACCCTTGATGAGAGAGTCAACGTATTGACCTATCCTCTCTAGGGGACTCTGTATTGCAGACACAATGGGCCTCCCCAGGGGTTGTTGAAGGTTTTTATGCACCTTAGGTATTATGTAAAACGTCGGAACGTTGTATTCCTCAACCTTCAGGTAGGTACTCTCCTTTCTGCTAAGTAGTTCCGCCTCACAGGCATAGGATATTTTATCATTAACCTTTCTCACTATCTCAGGGAAAGGATTTGTGGTGAGTCTCTTATAGGTGGACGGATCTCCCAGGAGACGTTTGACCTCCCCCTCATATTGACCTTCACTCAACAGCACCACATTGCCCCCTTTATCACTACGTTTGATAACCAAATCCTTGGCTTCACGTAGCTCCTTCAAAGCCCTTCTTTCCTCCTTTGTCAGGTTGTCTCTGTTGCGGGGTCCCCAGTCAATTTTGGAGAGTTCGATCTGTACCAAGTCAAGAAATAGACTTACCCATTTATTTTTACTAAGTGGGGGCATTTTGGTGGAGCGTATTCTCAAGTCTGGTGATCGTTTATCAGACGCTTCACCGTCAGATTGTCCCTCAATCTCTTCTAATAAGGAATTCAGGGCCTCAAGTGCCTCTAACAAAGTGTCTAATTGATGGGGTCTGTCTTGATCGGTTTTTGGAGTGTCATGGAAAGAGCGTAATAAGACTTTCCTTAGGAAAAGAGCCACATCTTTGTACACTGTGAACTCATCCATGTTGCTTGTAGGAGCAAACGTCATGCCCTTTTGAAGCAACTTAATGTGTCTCCCCTCCAGAGGAAAGTTAGATAGATTAATTACCTTCATATCGTCAGGTCCCTCTGTATTCAAGGACACAGTCAATGCTTCTTCTGACTCCTGGTCCTCAGTCGTACCTCTCCTGGCTTGGGAGGTCCCTGATTCGGGTTGGGATAGGACGGTGGGTTTTCCTTTAGTGTTTGGGGTGGTATCCGATTCCTTTCGGTATCCACTACTCCTTGATCTAAAAAACCAACCGTCTTATCGCCCTGGGCTCCGTCAGAGTTTTTCCTACCGTCACCTTTCCTCCTACGAGAGTGGGAACGTGGATGTCGCCCTCTTGATAAGCTCCTATTACGTCTGCTCGTTAGGTCAAAGACTTCATCTTTCTCAAAGTCCGCTAGGTCCCTCCGATATTTGGATTGTTTTGTAATTTTAAGGTTCAATTGAACTTTCTCTATTTCCTTTTTAATTGTCTCGTTGAGTTTGTTAAACTCCTCGAGATCTCGTAGTTTTTCAAGCTCTTTTACACTTTCATCTATCTGTATTTTTAGTTCCTCAAGCTGTAGTCTCTCCTCCTCAACGATCAAGGCCATCACCGATAGCCCATGGTTTATACATAGCTCCTTCCATTTGGGGAGGAATCTATCATTGTGTAAATGCTCTGCCGGCACTGTCTTGCCTCTTAAACCCCGTGGTATTATTCTATGTTCAATGTATGTTTCAAGAAACGTGATATCCCATTTCCTATTAAGGTGTTTCGTTAGTAGTTTCCTATGTTCTTTAAACTTGTCCTTGATCATTAATTCCTGATTCTCAGCCTGTGGGGCATTTTCCAAAAAGGCTGCCCGAATCTCTTTGTCAATATCCTCTCCCAATACAAATGCCATCTAGAGTACAGAGAAACAGTTTTTCCCAGGAAATGTCCTACCCTATTAATATAGTCAATGCGCCAACTGTCTGAATGGATCACAAGAGGATCACAGACATATATATGCAAAGAAAAAAGAGGGGGTATTTGGACAGTATGAGCAAGTCCGCATATGCGGGCATAAAGAATAATGATAATTATTAATTGTAAGGCCACCCACCACCATTGAGTGTCCCTCCCTTTTTAACCAAATTATAGCATATAACAAACACAGATTGTCCCCTCAAGGGTGAGGGGACCAAGCGGTAATTCTAGGGAGGAAAGGGCCGTATAGCAACGCTCATGAAAAAAGTATTTATTCGACTATAGGGTACAATATCAAAAATACAATGCAGCAAAATGAATCGTATAGTAACCAAACAATTAAAAATAGGCTGTCATGGAGCAACACATGTTCCTCCAGACAACCCAGGCCTGGTACATGAAAAACACACACGGGGGGAAACAAACAAGATAGGGGGGAAGAAAAACGTCCGGATGTGGGGGGTCAAAAAAACAGCCACTGATGGAAATGATGTAATAGTCAATTAAAGTCTATGTCAACAATAGTTGAAGCAGCCATTGTATTAAAGGGCTCTGTGGCTATGAGGGATGCTGGAGAGTCACTCAGTGGAGTGTGGAGTAGGGGATAAAGTAAGCTACTCACTGAGCCTCCTTAATGTGTGTAGATGGACATATTGAGCATAGCTATGTACTGTTGAAGATGGTAATAGCACCAGGTTATGCAGTCCGTACCATGTCTGTAATTAGCAATAATGCATGGCCACAAAGGGGGCTGAATGTGACAGATACATATATATTTGTTAGTGTCCAGACTTCTCTGTGAAATATGCTGTACTCACAATTGCGTAGTGTTGTACTGTGCAAATCCTCTTAGCCCGTACCGAGTCCCTGAAGGCTTGCCGTCCAGTATGTTCGTGGTCACCCGCTGCCGATCCGCTACAGCTGCTACAATCATCCACTTGGAGCTGTGCCGCCGGGTACAGCGTGTATGCATGTGCGGAACAAGCCGCTACTTCCTGGAAAATGGCTAATTGGGCCCAATTTGGACATTTTCAATTAAGGGTGTATTCACTTTTGTTGCCAGCGGTTTAGACATTAATGGCTGTGTGTTGAGTTGTTTTGAGGGGACAGTAAATTTACACTGTGATACAAGCTGTACACTCACTATTTTACATTGTAGCAAAGTGTCATTTCTTCAGTGTTGTCACATGAAAAGATAGAATAAAATATTTAGAAAAATGTGAGGGGTGTACCCACTTTTGTGAGATACTGTACATTATAAGTGCATGACACCTTTGCTCATAAACACGATAAGGGCTTGTTTACACTTGCTTCAAAACAGGGTGGATTTGACTTAAATTAAGTTGATTTAAATCATAATTTTTAAAGAGCAACTGTCATCTCTGTCCTGCGGCGGCTCCTCCTCTGACCCACTGTTGACTCACCGACAGTCCCATTCACTTAAATGGGAAGGCTGGTGATGCAGCAGTGACACAACAAGGCGAGGGACATGGCGGCAGCAGGTGAGTGGATGCCCGCTAACAGGCGCTGCCATGATGGATCTGAAATGACAGGTGCTCTTTAAATGTAAGAACCACTTCTTGCTGGTAGTTAGAATCTTTAACCACTTCAGATCCGTGCTATAGCCGTTTGACGGCTACGGCACGGAACTACTCTGCCGGGAGGCCGTCAATAGACGTCCTCCCCTTTGCGTACCCCCAGGCTCGCCCAGCGCGAGCGTGCCCGTGGGTCAGGCGGACTCAATGTCCGCCGGAGACCCGCGATCCCTTTACAGAGGGCCAGAACGGGGAACCACCGATATAAACATGGCGGTTCCCTGCTCTGTGAGGGGGGGCATGACAGATCTACTGATCCCAGTGATCAGGATCAGTTAGATCTGTTATGTCCCTGTTAACCCTGCCCCCACACAGTTAGAACACATACAGGGAACACATTTAACCCCTTGATCGCCCCCCTTAGTGTTAACCCCTTCCCTGCCAGTGACATTTATACAGTAATCAGTGTCTATTTTTAGATCTGATCGCTGTATAAATGTCATTGGTCCCAAAAAAGTGTCAAAAATGACAGACATGTCCGCCGCAATATCCCAGTCCCAATATTTACCGGAATTGACAGAGCGCCACCATTACCAGTAAAAAAAAACAATAATAATAAAAACGCCATAAACCAATTTCCATAGTTTGTAGGCGCTATAACTTTTGCGCAACCCAATCAAAATACACTTATTGCGATTTTTTTTTTACCAAAAATATGTATCAGAATATATATCAGCCTAAACTGAAGAATAAATGTGTTTTTTTATTTTTTATTTTTGGATATTTATTATAGCAAAAAAGTTAAAAAAAATGTTTTGTTTATAGCGCAAAAAATAAAAACCGCAGAGGTGATCAAATACCACCAAAAGAAAGCTCTATTTGTGGGAAAAAAAGGACATCAATTTTGTTTGGGTAAAACGTTGCATGACCGCGCAATTGTCATTCAAAGAGTGACATCGCTGAAAACTGAAAATTGGTCCAAGCAGGAGGGGTTAAAGTGCCCAGTAAGCAAGTGGTTAATATTTGCAAAAAATTAAGGTTTCCTAATTAGAATAATAAGCTGTCAGGTCAGTAAAACAGCGCTATCAGAACCAATTCAATCATACAGTTTGTAGTGTACACAGATTTGCAAATCAATGGGATAGAGGAATATTCCTGAACTTTGTTTTATCTCATGGTTACTGTGAAATTGTGCGAATGCATAGCAGAGCTTGGATTCATTGAATGTGTTTACCATAAATGTAAATATTATAGAATAAACAGCCTCATGCTACATGACTAAGCCCAATTTCATGCTGAATAAACTAAATTATTACTGTATCCTAAAAAGAAAACTATCTTTATTTGGATTTTTACTCCAAAAGCATTTTATTAAAATAAATTTGATAAAAAATCAAAAAAATCAGATTTAAATCAAAAAAATCTGATTTTTCTTTTCTTTTAAATCATCGATTTTTATCCACCCTGATTTGGGGACCAGCGGCTGTTTCTGTGCAACCACTACATCTCAATAGGCCACTCCTGTGCATGGCCGTGCATGCTTACCCACAAGGGGATGCAAAGGTATCCCTTGACAGTTCAGGGACCTGCATGGCACAGATACCGTGCGAGAGCCGTGTTTACCCCCACAGAGATGCACAGATGTTCTGGGCATCCCCATGCAGGCAGTCCCATTGATGTCTGTTTGGATGGAGTGGCTGCATGGACACAGCTGATTTTCCCAATCTAACATAGGTGCAGGTGCATGGCCCCAGAGGAACACTGTCTGGGAAACATGGACCTCTGTGTAATTTGTAGTATACACCATGTGAATAAGGCCATAGACCTGAATAGGACTGCCTGCATGCAGATACAAAGAACAGAGCATCCCATATGGACAAATACAGCCGTTCACACGGTGTACACATGTGGGAATGAGGCCTTAATAACTACTGGATTTTTACTAGAGAAAAAGGCAAAATATTTCGTGAAAAAAAACATTATCTTATTTTCTGTTATAAAATATATAAATAAATGATCCCTCTTTGGAAAGTAAACACCACAAGGTGATCTATTTTTTGAGTTTTTTTCTTGGAAATGAAGAAATGTGACGGTATTACATTAGTAAGAATATGGAGCTTGATAATGGTGCACTAGATGTATTAAATGTACCAGTCACACCTACCCAGAGGGAGGATGGGTTGAAGGGATTAATGCACAGGTCACACACAATGGGAAAATGGAGATGAGGGGCTTAATGTAAGGTGACCAGATTTTTAAAATGAAATCTGGGGACATATTTTTTTTTACTAGTAATGGCGGCAATCAGTGACTTATAGCGGGGCTTCGATATTGAACAAATCTGACGCTAAGTGACACTTTGCAGGAACCAGTGACACTAATACAGTGCTAAAAATATGCAATGTTACTGTACAGTACTAATGACACTGGCTGGGAAGGGGTTAACATCTAGTGCAATCAAAGGGTTAAATGTGTGCCTAACCAGTGTTTTCTCACTGTGGGGGAGGTGCTTTTACTAAGGGAAGGCATAGATCCCTGTCCCTGATTTGCAGGAACACAGGATCAATGTCTTGATCGGCAGGTACATATAGTATATTTAAAAAAAAAAAAAGGAAATTAAGTAAAATGTCCTCCTTCAAGGAAATATATCTGTGGATATACAGGGTGGGCCATTTATATGGATACACCTTAATAAAATGGGAATGGTTGGTGATATTAACTTCCTGTTTGTGGCACATTCGTATATGTGAGGGGGGAAACTTTTCAAGATGGGTGGTGACCATGCCGGCCATTTTGAAGTCGGACATTTTGAATCCAACTTTTGTTTTTTCAATAGGAAGAGGGTCATATGACACAACAAACTTATTGGGAATTTCACAAGAAAAACAATGGTGTGCTTGGTTTTAACGTAACTTTATTCTTTCATGAGTTATTTACAAGTTTCTGACCACTTATAAAATGTGTTCAATGTGTTGCCCATTGTGTTGGATTGTCAATGCAACCCTCTTCTCCCACTCTTCACACACTGATAGCAACACCGCAGGAGAAATGCTAGCACAGGCTTCCAGTATCCGTAGTTTCAGGTGCTGCACATTTCGTATCTTCACAGCATATGGTTTTTTTATGTTTTTTATGGTCAGTAAAAAACAATACCGGGTGAGCTGCTCCTTCCAGGAGGTACCACCATTGCTCCAAAGCCGACTTCATGGCCAGCAATTCCCTATCACCGACATCATAGTTCCAGCAAGATGGTGCACCACCACATTATGAGTGTCAGGTCCGAGCATTCCTAGATGAACAGTTTCCTGGAAAGCGGATTGGTCATCGTGGGCCAGTTGAATGGCCCCCAAGGTCTCCCGATCTGACCCCCTTAGACTTTTATCTTTGGGGTCATCTGAAGGCAATTGTCTATGCTGTGAAGATACGAGATGTGCAGCACCTGAAACGATACTGGAAGCCTGTGCTAGCATTTCTCCTGCGGTGTTGCTATCAGTGTGTGAAGAGTGGGAGAAGAGGGTTGCATTGACAATCCAACACAATGGGCAGCACATTGAACACATTTTATAAGTGGTCAGAAACTTGTAAATAACTCATGAAAGAATAAAGTTATGTTAAAACCAAGCACACCATTGTTTTTCTTGTCAAATTCCCAATAAGACTGATGTGTCACATGACCCTCTTCCTATTGAAAAAACAAAAGTTGGATTCAAAATGTCCGACTTCAAAATGGCCGCCATGGTCACCACCCATCTTGAAAATTTTCCCCCCTCACATATACTAATGTACCACAAACAGGAAGTTAATATCACCAACCATTCCCATTTTATTAAGGTGTATCCATATAAATGGCCCACCCTGTATATTAGAATTAGGGTGTGATATTGAGATTATCACTGGAGTATTAATTTCTGATATGTAAGAGTAATTAATAAAAATGTAGATATAACTGATAATCCCATCACATCCAGTCCAGTCCACCCATCCATGTTAGGATGGATGCCACCTGCATCCAGCTGTTTTATAGTTTTTGATCTGGCCAAGGGCTTTCTGTTCTGTCATATACAGATTGTTGGTACTTTTGTTTTTATTTATTTTTGAAATCCAAAGCAGAATGTCTTTGTATGTTTAACCAAGAGATCAATTTTAGTACAGAGGTGGAGTTGACCCCCCTTTTCTCCCTCTCGTCCTGTGTGTTTCTGTGTAAAAGTATGAGGCAGACGTCCAGGCCTCCCTCATTCCATAGAGATTCTGCATGAGGACTAGGTCTGTGAAATGTAGAGACATTTTTAAATACTTTTGTAGAAATAAAATCCTAGTTGAAAGGATTTGTTTGCTATGTAATTCTAGCATTATTTGAAACAAAGGAAAAATGGCCGATTGCAGCCAACACCCTGTAAATTGCTAAAAGGTAGCCATGATTATTATAATTATTTAAATGTTTGGTTCTCCATTCCAGCCTACTGGGTGTGGAAAGGGAAAAGGCTCCACCCACTGACAAAAACCAAGTTGCACTGTTTGACTAGTAAAGACCAGGCTTAGATCATCTTTACTTAACAGTATATCATAGGACAATGGTGAATGATCACTGGAGATGTATGTCTATGTATGTATCATTTTGATTAATGATTGTAATGAAGTGTGATACTTTAAAATACAGCATTAATGATTGTTTTATACGTTTTTTGTTAATACAGAAGTTTTCGAGATCTGCATGGGAA
The DNA here is from genome assembly GCA_018402905.1 of Glandirana rugosa. Taxonomy (NCBI): domain Eukaryota; kingdom Metazoa; phylum Chordata; class Amphibia; order Anura; family Ranidae; genus Glandirana; species Glandirana rugosa. The sequence continues at coordinate 398,378 of BLSH010123456.1, read as the reverse complement.
GAGGTTGAAATAGAAAAATCAATGGATTTGGTGATGTATAAACTTTGTGCAAAATGTTATGAATAGTGTTGAGCGAACCCGGACTGTAACGTTCGGGTCCGTACCGAACTTTTGGGTGTCCGTGGCACGGACCCGGACCCGGACATTTCAAAAATCGTTCGGGTTCGGTCCGGGGTTCTGCTATTTTACTCCACGTGTTGAGAAGCTGCAGGGCAGCCAATCAACAAGTGTTTCACTGGTTTGCCCTTAGAAGCCATCACAGCCATGCCTACTAATGGCATGGCTGTGATTGGCCAGTGCATCATGTGACCCAGCCTCTTTATAAGCTGGAGTCACAGTGCTGCAGTCACATGCTCCTTGGGTTAGTGTAGGGAAAGGTAGCTGACTGCGTGAGGGACAGATTTGAGACATTTTAAGACGTGATCCTGCATCCTGAGATAGATTACTTTACTACTGCTGTCTGTGCTGTTGCTCTGAGGACAGATAGCAGAAATTAGAGATTTCAAATACCGCTG
>BLSH010123456.1:381860-393211 GCA_018402905.1 Glandirana rugosa | reverse complement strand
TCGCTTGTGGACCTGCAAGCCCAAGACGACCAGGCAGGCTTGAAGCCCTGTTTCAGGCCCAGGCCCAGGCCTGCCTTGGGCTTACTAGCGTGCCTGTTGCTTGGGGTAACTTTAGTTACCCCTGGGCTTGAAAATCCGTGTTTTTACCGACATCCTTTCAGGACCTTTCGGGGTCTCCCGACGTTTTCCTTCATTTTACCCCCATTCCCATCCCGTTCACGGGATGTTTTTTTTACCCCTGTCCCTTTATTGAAATTTATAAATTTTTTTTTATTTTTGTTTTTTTTTCGTTTTTACCTCCACTTACACCTAGTAGAAGTTTGATTGTCCGTGCGATCATTCGGGTTCCGTCCGGACCCGGACCCGGACTTTGTCCCGAAGTTCGGACGGACCAGCAGAACCCGAACGTCCAGGTGTTCGCTCAACTCTAGTTATGAACATACTATAAAGGTTATGGTGAATTATTAATGATAATTTTTGATGGACGTTCTTTAATGAAAATCCACGTGGTGATTAATTAATTAATTAATGAGCTCATTTAACATGGGTAGAAAAGAATGCACTCTTATGAAACAACATGGCCATATGTTTTGTATTTTGTGATTTATATGTGTTTATTGCTAACTAGAGTTGAGCGAACACCTGGACGTTTGGGTTCGGAGGGTCCGAACGAACTTTGGAAAAAAGTCCGGGTTCGGCACCGAACGTTGCCCGAACTTTATCCCGGACCCCGAACCCCATTGTAGTCAATGGGGACCCAAACTTTTAGGCACAAAAATGGCTGTAACAAAGTCCTGGCAAGTGGGCTAGCTAGAGGGCTGCAAAAGGAAGTAAAATGGGGGTAAGAGTAGGGCACGTGCCCTACAAAAAAATGGGGATAGGGAAAATAAATTAAAATCAAATAAAAAAAATGGGAAGGGGGGTGTATGTGGAGTAGGAGCCTAGAGGTTGACTAGGCCGTGACCATGGCAGTGTAGGTGGAAGTGGCGGTGGTCGAGGAGGAGGAGGAGGTAGCCAACACTGTATTTTTTTTTTTGTTTATAATTGGGGTAGCCCCCAAAATATTGAGGCCTATTCAAAAAAACAAGTATACGAATGGCTGTGTGAGTCCGGTCTAAATGTTTATTCTGCAAAAGGTACAGACAAGTCTTGTGGGATCCATGCCTGGTTCATTTTAATAAAGGTTCAAAAAAAGGTTAAAAAAAAAAACAGAGGAATCCCCTAGCAGGATCCATGCCAGTCGTGTGAAAAGGGTGAACCAAGCACCCGAAAAGCAAGATAAAGACAAGAGAGACGAAACAGGTGGTATAAGTCCTCGAACAGAGAGTGAAACTGGTGGAAAAGTCTCTGAAAAAGATGACCTCGTTTATCTCACCACAGACTTTTTGGAAGGCCTTGTGCCTTCTAATGGTGCTCCTCCTCTTGATCTTCCGTCCGGTTTGGATAGTAACTAACTGTATGTATCACCCTGAGGACTTAGGCCTCATAAGGCCAATATCTGGAGAAAGCCCTAAGACTGTCGCTGTAATAAACAAATGCTACAATTAAGAGAGACAAACGAGAGATAGAAAGCAATAATAACTTATAAAAATTATAAGATAGCTATAAAGAAATAATTTATATGATTTAAGAGGGGATTGTGGGAATATAATCTTTTATAGGTAGCTTTATATGCTCCATTTTAGATATGACATCCATCTTAGATTAGTTTGTACAGTATTTCTGCCTCTATTCACCTATGCCCTAATTGTATAACTAGCTAGGTAGTCTCGATTTCCCATAAATCATGTGATTTCCCCGAAATGAGGATTATGCATCTGCTAGCCAAGTTCCATTTTCGTCATATGTTTTGTCTATTATTTTTGTTATGTATTATGCTGTTTGTTATGTATTCCTGACTAGCAAAAAGTAACTATATAAACTGTAGAGAATAAAGCACAGATCAGATCACTCTGAGCAACAGCATTGCATGTCTGGTTCTGGTTAATCAGATCGATCTCCGGGCCCGCTTTAAGACCGTTGGGTGTAACTGACTTCTGACGTAATTTTCGCCCTGCCATACTATGGAGCTGAGTCGGCTTAGGGACACTGGGGGGGACGGATCCGATCATCTCCACCGGCGGGTCCGGTAAGTGGCGGAGATGACGGGAAATCGACGGGAGGGGCACCTCTCCCGCCACTTATAAAAGTGAGCCGCTAAGGCCACTTTTATCTGACGGGGAATCGCCAGAAGAAAAAAACGGTATCTGAATGGTGCCTGCAGCCGCAGGCACCATTCAGATATCACCACTCAAATCAAAGGACGTCATATGAGGGCCGGCGGTACGGAAGTGGTTAAATAAGTGGACATTGCCACTGAGGTGGAAGGTCCACTATATCAGACCACAAGGGACCATATAAATGAAGTTTATAGTTATTATTATACAGGATTTATATAGCGCCAACAGTTTACGCATCGCTTTACAATATGAGGGCAGACAGTACGGTTACAATACAATTCAATACAGAAGGAATCAGAGGGCCCTGCTCGTTAGAGCTTACAATCTAGAAGGGAGGATCAAGTGAAACAAAAGGTAATAACTGTTGGGGATGAACTGATGAAGAAAAATGAAAATACAGTTGTTAGGTGTGGGTAGAATAAGCTTCTCTGAAGAGGAGGGTTTTCAGATATCATCTAAAAGCTAATATAGTAGGGGATAATCGGACAGGTTGGGGTAAGGAGTTCCATAGGATTGGAGAGGCTCTGGAAAAGTCCTGGAGGCGAGCAATGGAGGAGGTGATGAGGGAGTTAGAGAGCAGGAGGTCTTGAGCGGAATGAAGAGAACGATTAGGTTGGTATTTTGAGACTAGGCTGGTGATGTAGCTGGGGGCTAAATGTGGATGGCTTTGTAGGTTGTTGGGGATAAGATAGTTATGAACTTTTGGACAACCACTAATCCTTGGCTTCTTCCACAGGTCAGGTTGTGATGACTGCTCCACTCAACATGCTTTGTATGCCAGTCTCCAGGCAGCAGGGTAGCCATCAGAAATTTTGGGGCCCCTTACATAGCTTTAGACCTGGGCCCCCCTCTTCTGACCACTAACATTCCCCAGGGCCTGCCCACTGGCCATCCCACCACATCTGCCCACTGGTCAGGGGTGTACAAATGTTGCAGCCGCAGTAGGAATTATACATCCTGTCACAATTACCAGGTGTAGCCTGCCAAGCATGACCCATTCAAGTGAAGTGTGCAATGCATGCTAGTGTGGGATCCAAGGCGTTAAAAAAAAACCCCCAAAACTTGGATCAGTTGTGGTCCAGGGGGCCCTCTCCATCTGACCCAAGTTTGGTATTTTTATTGCCTATGAATTGGGAGAACGGTGTCCCCAAACCAAGTGCCCCCCCTCCCATAGACTCCAATGTTAAGTCCGAAATTCACCCGGCAATTGCCGGTCAATGACTGGTCATTTTGGGGAACCGGTATGACCGAACCATAGGTGCTGGAGGTCCCAAACTTGAACCAGTTGTGGTCCAGGGGCCCTCTCCATGTGACCCAAGTTTGGTATTTTTATTGCCTTTGGTTCGGGAGAATGGCGTCCCCAAACCGGGTGACTCCTCCCATAGACTCCAATGTTAAAGACTGCTAAACTCTTTGTTGTAAGGGCCCCTTTAGACACTGGGGCCCCTTACAACAGTACTGCCTGTACCCCCCTGATGGCAGCCCTGCCAGGCAGCCCCACTAATCAGTACAGGACCAGTGTCCTAATCAGGATGGCTCATGTCTGAAGTCTCTGGCCACATGCCAGAGTTGAAGATCAGAAGACTGGGGCGTTGGCTATTATGGGTCCATGGGTTAAAGTGAGTGTTACTGAGAGTTAGAGCTCTTTTTATAAAATAGAAAAATAAAAAAGTGAGACATGACTGAGGAAAGTGGAGTTTTGGTTTTGTGGCTAGAGTTGCCATTTCTTTCATTGTTCTATTGGAAATCAGACAACTAAATCTGCACTGGCCAACACAGACACTCTTATCGTCTAGTGTTATAAATCAGACACGTTGAGAATTACAATAAGAACTGCAATGAATGGGTTTATGTCAATGCATTAGTGCAGTCTGCATCAAAGCTGAACTCAAAGCAGTTATAAAAGATACAAAATACACACTCCTGCGGGCGCGGGTATTGTGGGCGAGCGTGCGCTCACTGGCTTGTGGGGGAGCCAATCAGCGGGTGGGGCGGACTCGATGTCCACCAGCCACCCGCAATCGCTCCCCACAGTGAACATAACATAACTTTTTATAACAAACATGTTATATTTACCTGCGCCGTGTAATGGATTTGCACAGAGCAGGCCTGAACCTCCTCTTCTGGGGTCCCCGCCGGTGCTTTAGGTTCCCCTCCCTTCTAAGTGCCCCATAGGAAGCCTCTCCTTATGAGGTCACTCCCACGGGCTTGATCCCGTGCTGGGTTGTGTATGTCTACTGACACAAACACAGCTCGCTCGACCCCACCCCCGCTCTCTCATCACAGGATTTAAATGATAACAGCAGGAGCTATAGTCTCCTGCTGCTGTTTCTCACTCCTGTGAAGATACTCCTGCATACATAGATAAGCACAGATGACCTTTATGGAGACATCAAGGTCTCTTAGACCCCTCATGCATTCTGTGCCTGCAGCCCCTGTACATGGAGGACATAAAGTCCCCAATCTGAAGCATACCAAGCTTCTGCCTCTGGGATTCTGAGGCTCTGAACCCAGAAGTGCTCGGAGCTAGGCACACAAAAAGCTTAGTGACTGCTGGGGCTTGGGGTAGGGTTTCATACTAAATGCCAGTAGGAGTGATCAGGTAGCTTTACATCTGCCAGGGTCACTTCTGCTAACATATAAAACCATTTGCAGTTTCTATGTTAAACAAAAAGGATTCTGGTGGCTCTAAAGCCACAAAATCCCTTCTATCTACAGGCCCAATTTACCCTGAATGTGATCCAGCTCTGGACTCTGTGTGGAATTGGGATTGGTTTGCCATAGTAGAGATGTTTGGAGATGGGGGCTGTGTATATGCGGCAATGGTGACACGTGATTGATGGCTGGGTGGTAAAACAAATGTAAAAGAGAAAACATATCAAACAATATGCATCTTCATAATTATATTGAGTTTTTATGCTTTTGCAACAAACTGATTAACCCTTTTACTGCCACTGCTCTGTATCCCTTACAGAGGTGGCAGCAGGGGGTTTTACTCACACTTACACTCACAACTATATAGCAACCAGATAATTTCCTGTGACCCCTGGAGTGTGCACCCCCACCACGACTGCCCCCACCATGCTTCTCAGGCTCTGCTGTTCCACCTGTGGGTCTAGGACTGACATAACGGGCCTAGAATGAACCTGAAAGCGATGTGTAAAACATCATGACTCTTGTGGCCAGGGAATAAGCTAATCTACGCTCTGTTGTTTTGATAGAAGGCAAGGGAGATGTGTCCTATTAGAAAGAATAAAAATATTCTCACATAGGGGATGTTTTGTGCCCTATATGATATGAATGAATTTTAATGAAAGTAAAAAAAGTAGAAAACTAAAGTTGCACCCAAGCTCCTAAAAATTCCCCCTAAAGCAGGTTGAGCCCATCCTGCCCACACATATAAACACAAACTTGAGCACACCTATGTATGAAAGCTAATCCTTAATGAACTCTCTTACACACTGCTAAACACCCTTTCCTTCAATCTGCATAAAACCAGGGATTTTTAGTTCACATGCATTGCAATACATGTTTAAGCTGGTCAACTGTATCAAGTAATTCCTCTCTGGCCAGGCCCTACACTACTCTACTTTAATTCTACTGTAACTCGTTTTTAGTTTTGTCTTCTCTTGTCTATTTTAGCCTGCTCTGCTTTACTTCTACTCCAACCCCTCCTCTTCTCCTTGTCTATTCTATTTTATTCTCTTCTATTCCTTTTTTTGTATTACTTTATCCCTAATCTAGTCTAATCCTGCTCTAGTTTGCTGTAATCAACCCTATGCTCCTCTCCTACCTCTAGTCTACCCCCCACCTCTAGTCTGCCCCCCCCCCCCACACCTCTAGTCTGCTCCTCCCCTCCCCTACCTCTAGTCTGCTCCTCCTCTTCTCTACCTCTAATCTGCTCCTCTTCTTCCCTACCTCTAGTCTGCTCCTCTTCTTCCCTACCTCTAGTCTGCTCCTCCTCTTCTCTACCTCTAGTCTGCTCCTCTTCTTCCCTACCTCTACTCTGCTCCTCTTCTTCCCTACTTCTAGTCTGCTCCTCTTCTTCCCTACCTCTAGTTTGTTCCTCTCCTACTCTACTTCTAGTTTGCTCCTCTCCTCCACCCCCTACCTCTAGTTTCACTCCTCTCCTCCCTTACCTCTAGTCTGTTCCTCTTCTACTTCTACTCCTCGCCTCCCTACCCTTCTCCCTTTTTTTTAAATATTTCATTCTGTAACTATTTTTCTTAAATTATTTAACATTTTTATTTTATATATTTTATTTTTTATTACTCTGTTCCTACTCTAGTCTTCTCTAGTCTCTCATAGTCTACTCCTATTCCTAGTCCAAGTTTGCTTTTACCCCTGCTCCTCTTCTAACCCTACTCCACTTTTACTCCTAATCCTACTCTACTTCTACTCCGACTCCTCTTCTCCCCAGACTCCAACTCCTCTTCTACTCTGACTCCTAATCCTCTTCTACTACTATACCTACTCCATTTCTACTCCTACTTACCTTCTGCTACTACTCCCACTCCTCTTCTACTCCTCTCCCACTCTTACTCCTCTTCTACTCCTGCTCCTCTTCTACTCCTACTCCTCTTCTACTCCTACTCCTCTTTTACTCCTACTCCTCTTTTACACATACGCCTTTTCTACTCTTACTCCTCTTCTAGTTTTTTTCTTTTACTCTTTCTCCTACTCCTCATCTACTTCTGCTACTACTTCTCATCTTCTACTGCTACTACTCCTACTCTTCCTTTTCTACTCCTTCTCCTTCTACTCCTAACCATACTCAACTTCTTCTACTCCTTTCCTTTCTTACTCTTTTTCCTTTTCTACTCCTTCCTCTTCTCTTCTACTCCTATCCCTCTTCTACTCCTACTATTCCTCATCTTTGCCTACTTCTTTTTCATATCCTCCTATTTATCCTCATTCTCCTCCTCCTCCTATTCATCCTCATCCTCCTCTTGCTCCTTTTCCTCTTACTCCCTCTTTTTCTACTCCTCATCCTCCTATTTATCCTATTCATCCTCCTTTTCCTATTCATCCCCCTCCCCCTCTTTTTATTCATCCTCCTCCTCCTGCTGCTATTCATACTCCTGCTCATTCTATTCAATTTCCTCCTCCCCCTCCTATTCCTCCTCATCCTCCTTTTCCTATTCCTCCTCATCCTCCTTTTTCTATTCCTTCTCCTTTTTAGCCTTCTCCTATTCATCATCTTCCTCCTCCTCTTCCTATTCATTCCCCCCCTCCTATTCATCCTCCTTCTCCTGATATTCATCCCCCTATTTATCCTCCTTCTTTTCATTCTCCTCCTTCGCATTCCAATCATCCTCCTACTCCTATTCATCCATTTATTACATTTCATACATTTAGTAAAATTATTACCTCATGCAAGACAATTGTATACACCATTTTCAACACACAAATACGTGGTTCAAGATAATGTCTACACATTGAGAAATAAACATGTACATTTTAATTTTGTGTAAATAATATGACTTCCATCTCTTTTTCATCCTCCTCCTCCTCCTATTCTTTCTCTTCATCATGCTCCTGATTCTATTTATCCTCCTCATTCTATTCATCCTTCTCCTACTGCTATTTATCATTCTCCTTCTCCTCCTCCTCCTATTATCCGCCTTCTCCTATTTATCCTCATTTTCCTGCTCCTATTCATCATCCTCCTCCTATTTATCTTCCTCCTCTTCCTTCTCTTATTCATCCTCATCCTCCTATTCATCCTCCTCCTCCTATTTATCCTCCTTTTTCTCCTCCTATTTATCCTCCTTTTCCGCCTCTTATTTATCCTCCTTTTCCCACGCCTATTCATCATCCTCCTCCTCTTCTTCCCTCTCTTATTCATCCTCCTATTCATCCTCCTCCTTCTAATCATCCTCTTCCTCCCATTCATCCTCCTTCTATTCATTCTCCTCTTCCTCCTCTTATTCCTCCTCCTCCTTCTCCTCCCCCTCCTTTTCCTCCTATTGTATTCCTCCTCCTAATTCTATTCTACTCTTACGCTTTTTCTTCTTTACTTCTCCCCTACTCTGCTGTACTCCTACTTAATTCTACTATACTACTCTATGCAAATTGTACCTCCTCATATCTGGAAGAATGTTTTTATGGTCCAATGGAAATCATGCTTTTGTGGTTTTGAGCTTTTTTGGTGATGGCCACTTGTGTTTAGAAAATAAACAATTTACCCAATTTCCTAAACACTGGATAAAATGGGGCCTAATTTAATGTGCTTTAGAGGGTCTTTAACCACTTCCCGCCTGACCTATTGATAAATGACGGCCGGGCAGGGGGTTCGTTATCCTGACTGGGCATCTATTGATGTCCTCAGGATAACCCGTGGGGGCGCGCATCGCGGTGATCAGTGGTGCCGTGGGTCAGTCTGACCCACCGCATTACCGATCGAGGTAAAAGGCTTCCACTGGCAGCCTTTTACCATGTGATCAGCCATGACCAATCACGGCTGATCACAGTGTAAACAGGAAAAGCTGATCGGCTTACCGCCATGGAGCCGACCAGGACCACCAGTGGGCCGCCCCCCCCCCCAAGGACACCATAAGGAGGCCGCCCAGGACCACCAGGGAGAAGATCAGGAGGCTGCCCAGGGACCACAAGGGAGCCCACACTAGACCACCAGGTAAGGGGCATACAGTGCACTGTAGGGATGGCACTGTGCCCATATGTAATGCCTGCCAGTGCCATCCCTAACAGTGCTATATGCACCAGTGCAATGTACCAGTGCCTACCAATGCCCACCTGGGCCACCTATCAGTGCCCAGTTCCACCTATCAGTGCCGCCTATGAGTGCCCATCAGTGCCGCATATCAGTGCCACCTATCAGTGCCCATCAGTGTTGCTTATTAGTGCCGCCTATCAGTGCTGCATATATGTGCTCCATCAGTGCAACCTTATCAGTGTCACCTCATCAGTGCCAATCTGTACTGCCTCATCAGTGCCCATCAGTGTAGCCTCATCAGTGCCCATCAGTGTAGACACATCAGTGCCCATCAGTGATGGAGAAAATGTACTTATACAAAGTTTTGTGACAGAAACAAAAAAAAATTTTTTTTTCTAAATTTTCAGTCTTTTTTTATTTGTAGCGCAAAAAATAAAATCCACAGGGGTGATCAAATACCACCAAAAGAAATCTCTATTTGCGGGAAAAAAATGATAAAAATTTCGTTTGGGTACAACGTCGCACGACTGCGCAATTCTCATTCAAAGCGTAACAGCACTGAAAGCTGAAAATTGGTCTGGGTGGGAAGGGTTTTAAAGCGGTAGTAAACCCCCACTACTGTTTTTACCTACAGGTAAGCCTATAATAAGGCTTACCTGTAGGTAAAATGAATATCTCCTAAACCTACATGGTTTAGGAGATATTCGCCCTGCAGGCAGCCGCTGACATTAGCGGCGCATGTGCTCTGATGATCTGGCGGAGGCAGCCAGAAAATCAGAGCTGGCTGCCGGAACGTAGAGCTCCCGCGTGTCCAATCTGGACTGTGGATGAACATATCATCCAAATAGGTGGCTGCATAGGGGTGGTGTGGCCTCAAGGTTTTGTCCACCATTCTCTGGAAGGATGCAGGGGCCCCATGCAGACCAAACGGCATTCGCTTGTACTGGAAGGACCCCTCAGGGGTAGAAAAGGCAGTTTTTTCATTTGCTGACTCTGTTAAGGGGATCTGCCAGTAGCCCTTAGTTAAGTCTAGGGTTGTTATGTAACAGGCACTTCCCAACCTATCCACAAGTTTGTCAACCTGTGCCATCGGGTGTGCATCAAATTTAGACACATTATTCAGCTTCCTGAAATCGTTACAGAACCATTAGGCTTTGGGACCAGCACTATAGGGCTCAACCAGGCGCCGTGGGACTCCTCTATCACGTCTAACTCCAACATGGTTTTTATTTCCTTCACCACCACCTCCCATTTAGCCTCAGGTCTTCAGTAGGGCATCCCGATTATAAACCCTTCTCTGGGCTTCCTGGGCTCGCTCCATATGTTCTCGCACCAGGGGCTGGACTGCTGCAATTCGATCCTGCATCAAGGAAATATGCTCGATGACGCTCCTATATGGGAAGGCCTATCCTTCCCACGTCTCTTTTGCGACATCTAGCAGTCCCCTGGGATGTCTACCATACAAAAGTTCAAAGGGGGTGTTAGGAAGAGAATCTGTGGCTAAAGCTGACTTTCTGCACCTATGCAGGCATGTCTTGGATCTGCTAACCAGCGCAGGGGTCACTAAGGGTTAACAGTTGTGCAGGGTGATTTCATTGATTGGAGCCCAGCTGCCTTATTTAAACACCTCAGCAGCACACAGACTCTGCTGTCTGATCTACAGCGTGTGGTGTGTGTTCCTGATCTGCCTGTACTTTGATTACCTGTTCCTACGACCCGGCCTACCTGACCTTGCTGATTCCCGCCTGCACCGACCCCTGGACTGCCTACGACCACCCTCCTGCCTAGCCCTCCTGTACTTCTGCTGCCCGCCTGTTGACGACCCTGCCTGAACCCGACCATCCATCTGCCTGCTCCTTCTGTACTGCACTGCCAGCCAGCTTCACGACCCGGCCTGTACGACCACGCTTCTTGTGCACGAGTGCACCTACGGACTTCCTATCAACACCAGTGACCCAGTCCGACCCTCGTGCCATCCTGCGCTCCCGAGCCACCTGTCTACTCTACCAGGGGTTCCCGAGTCAGGGTCGTAAGGGAGGTTACCCACTGCATAAGTCAGACTCATCCACCAGGTACGTGACAGTATCAGACAGCCATGTCAGAGTCTGCGCAGGGGTCCTCTCCAACGAATGAACTCTGTATTCATCTGGCCGGCCTTACTCGGGCGGTGAAGGCTCTGCAGGATGACTACCTGCGACTGGAAAGCCAAGTCCAGGAGCTCACCGCACCACCCGCATTGGGGTCCAACCCACTTCATGATCACACCCTCATCACTCTGCCTACCGAACCTGAGGTACCCTTACCTGAACAGTTCGCAGGGGACCGCAAGAAGTTTCGGGCGTTCTGGAGCGCCTGCGAATTGTACTTCGCTCTTCAGCCCAGCACCTTCTCCCGAGAAGCCACCAAGGTGGGACTGGCCATCTCACTTCTCCGAGACGGACCCCAGGCCTGGGCTC